>CAXHUQ010001242.1:0-25000 GCA_964020085.1 Micromussa lordhowensis
CACTAAACAAACACTGCGATTCGGTTCGCGCCAAACTATTTGTTTAGAGCAATTAATTCGTGCTGCTCTGCTCTACTAAAAATTCCTCTTGAAAACACAACGTGAAGTGCCCTTCATAAACACGAGTGAAGCAACAAAAAGGTCGAGAGACCGAACAGAGAACGGCAAATGTACAAATGTCACGAACCGTAGGAGTCGTGTAGGCTAGTCACCTCATTTTACACTCGCAAAGGAAAATCCCTGAAAGACATTCTTGTCAAAGCTAAGCTATAAAGGCGAAACAATCTTTTCCTTGCGAACTGCAGGAGTCGTGAGGTCCGTCGGCACTTTTTAGACTTTTTAAACACTGAGGAAACTGCTTGAACGTGGGGATTGCTGCAGGAGCTGCTGGCTCCGAAGGTAGTAATCGGCTTGCGGCTCGTCTGGTTCGTGAGTGAGGCACCGCCAACAATGTTATCCCTAGCGGATAAAGATGTCTCCGCTTCCCATTTTTGCTCCGCAATTTGGGAAAAAAGCAATTGAAGATTCCAAACCTCTGCCGCAATTCCGGCAAAACATGCTTGATCGATCAGAGATGGCTTCTATTTGCGACCAAAACTGATTGCTTATAACGAAAGCGCAGCAAACAAGGCAGTGACATTCTAGTCCCAGGGTCTTTCAACCATTTTTAGCCCATTAGGTGCCAGGAATAATTTTGTGCACTGGGAAACTTATTTGTGCACTGGGAAACTTATTTGTGCACTGGGAAATTTATTTGTGCACTGGGGAATTTATTTGTGCACTGAAACATATTAGTGTACTGGAAACATATTTGTGCGCGGGAAAACATATTTGTGCACTGGAAACATAGTTGTGCACTGAAAAACATATGTGTGCATTGAAAAATATATTTGTGCACTGGAAATATATTTGTGCACTGGGAAAGTTATTTGTGCACTGGGATACTTATTTCTGCACTGGAAAACATATTTGTGCACTGGAAAATATATTTGTGTAGTGGGAAACTTATTTGTGCACTGAAAAACATATTTGTGCACTGAAAATATATTTTTACACTGGGAAACTTACTTGTGCACTGAAAAACATTTGTGCACTGAAAATATATATTTGTGCACTCAAAAACATGTCCGTAATGTGTTCAGATCAATATATATGCACTGAAATTTTCATTTGTGCATTGCATATATGGGCCACCGTAAAAAACAGCTCCATAAGCTTCTGAATATGGCGTCTGGCGACAATATTTATAACAATTCTAGTTATGTTGCTCAGCCGGATTACTGGTGTCCTTCCCAATACGCGTCACCGTTCCCAAATCAATCGATTTGGCAAGGAACTTTGAGATCTGAAACATGGTCTGAGCAGGAAGCTATTTACCTCATTCGCCGGCAAGCTGTTTTGAAACGAGCGATAGCTCATCGACAGCCAGCACGACCAAGAGAAAAAGAAACACTTGGAGCACGGCAGAAGAGGAAATTTTACTCAACCTCTGTGGGGAGCATAAAAGCGGATTAAAAGGGAGCGGTAGTTCGCAAAAATGGCAACAGAATATAACAACATGGTCCTCGAAGTCTGCCATTTTGTCGCTTATCTCATGACGTCAATTGAGCTACCCACTTCATAACCCATTTCAGTGCGGCCGCTCATTAAATGTAACCCCGTTACTTTATTATAACCAACCTTTAATTTAGAATTTTTAACCAGGTTTCTGAAAAATAGACCCAGTTAACTCTCCTAGTGCGGCCGCAGCCACTCTTGTACAATACAAACAACAAACTTGCCCGCTAACCCCGACTAGCTCATGTAGAGTCAATTACATATTTAATACAAAAGCGCGTAGATTTCGAAAGCGTCATTCCTTTATTCAACTTGAACTCGCTGGAAATTTGAGAACTTTGTTCGATTATGAAGATGGCTTTTTTCACTAGCGTCGATGATCTTCAAGCTGCTTTGAACGCTTGCCGTGCGTATCAGTCCTTCTCACATCTATTTGGTAATTTACAGACAAACACTCATTGCTTTGCGTAATGTTTCTGAGGTTCTCTATCTTACTTTGAAAACGTTCTCCGATTTTCGAAACCGGGCTCTTTAACCCCGACAAAAGCCAGCATTTTTTTCTCATTTGAAATTACCTGAAGGACGGATGTTTTCGAAGGTAAAAACGAACAATATCGTAAACAGCTCACTAAATTTGGAGAAACAAAGTTTTACGAAGTAAGCCTCGGGCGCGCCGCCATGTTTGTTGTGAGTTATCTCGCGCGCTGTCTCGCGACCCCTCGAGTGATTGCGCCATTCCTCGCGCTGAAGTGCGCGTTAGAGCCCAGGCTTCTTACGGACATATTCATATAGATTTGGGACGTTCACCCACGACAGCGTAACCACAACACAGTGCACCGCAACCACGACACAGTGAACCAAGAAGGCTGGGCACTAGTAGGAGTATCGTAGATGTGGCGTGACAATCCTCGAGGAAAAACGTGCTTGAGGACTGATAAATTTTTAACTGAATCTGTCAGCACTTTTGCATTTACGTGTTATTAGATCGTTCTTGTCTTGCTAGCAATTTCTGTACGTGATTCCCTGGCCTAAGGAGTGACCGATTACGCCAAGAGTTACGTGGTTTCGTGTGCTTCACTATGCTATGTGAGCACAACAGTCATGTTCTATTCATGTCCATTTGTCTGCTATAAATAAAGCCCAACATCTACATCCTAAGTTGAGTTTTCGTTGTTAAAAACCCTAGTCAAGCGCTAACTGCCTGCTGCGAAGTATTTTGTATTTTTGTATTAGCACAAACAGTTGATGATGACAGTAAGTACAGATGTATACAGGTTTTATTTCTTTGCTTCAATATTGCTATACTTATTTACATTGGCACGGCAACGTATAGATGAAAACACGACAGATTGTTAAAATCAGGGGTTAATATTTATTTATTTGCTAAGTGTGACAGACGATATGAATACCCTCTAATGTAGGCCAAGCGATAAAATGAACTGCTGCTGACATGACCCCGGGTTACTTTCGAACTCGTCCTAAATCGTGGCGAAGGGCAACTCTTTTGCAGTCAAATGTTAGCAAGCGTTTATCTTGAAAAGAGTAGTCAAACTTTGTCAGCCTTTCTTGCCGGGTCAACGTTTGTCGAGAATCGGGTTCATCCGGATAGGACTCTGGCTTCAAATTTCTTTTTCAATTATACACTTTGCCAAACGGAAACCCGGATTGGGGCTTTAAAGCGGCTACGTCACGATATTTTGAGTTCTTTTGACCATCGACAAAATCACCTTTAAATTGAAGGAAACCTGAAAATAATACTTTAGAAAAATAGGAAAACACTAAAGATATACTAACAAACCATAAGGGAACAAGGATGGTTAAGGATGGAGAAGATTGACACGGATTACAAACGACGAAATTGAAAAATTTAGGCTAAATGTTTCAAACCGTCTAACCGTGACGCAGCTCCTTTAATGTTTGTTTCCTTTTTTGTCCCTCATGACCTTCTCCCATTCCGTTATCTTGGAATAAGAGTCTGTTTTTAGGTTTTCAGTCTTTTTAGTCAGCACAAAGGATGTCCCGGGTCATGCTATTGCAATCTGACAACCCTGCGTTTACTTTTAGCACTCTGCGATGTGGATTTAACCCAGAGGCATGCAACAGAAAAGTAGTTCAGGCATCGCAATAGGACTGCCTGTAATTTAAAATGTCGGTCTTTCAAGACAAATTCAACAAACGAAACCAACAATAGTTTGCTTCGGTATTGTACATGCCAACAATATAGTAAAAAGGAATACTGAAAAAGCGACTGAACAATTGGAAACTTTGTCCTGAATAGGCATGAAGCATTGCGACATTTTGCTTCCGAGCAACAAAGGCTGAGTAGAAAACGGAATTCCCCCTGAAAGGGGAGGCAGGATGGGGAGGGATTGTACCGTGAAAACAGACGTTGCTAAGCAGTGTCCGTTTTCAATGATCGAAATTCATCAGGGTTGAGCTGAGTTAAAAATAAAAAAGTAAAAATTCCTTCTGCACAACAACACATTATAACATGTGATCACATCATAACTATAGAGTCTCACGACAATTTTTTATCCCGCTAGGGTATTGTTTATACATCGCATCTGTCGATCGTTTCGGACGACTCCGTTTGTCCTCACACGTTTAAAAGATGTAGCGACATAAATTGTACTTGCTGTGGGACACTGTACCACTGTTACCTGTGCGCGGCCAAGAAGGGTTCTAAAGAGAGTGTCCTAATAAGACACTTCAAGAAAAAGCATTGGATCTACAGGGTTTCTCATCAGGGTAGGAAACCATTCTAAAAAACATAACGATGTTGAATCTTACCTTTAATTCTTCCTCTGTTTTATTGCAAACCTGGCCTATTATATAAAGATTCCGTTATTGAGGGCATTTTTCTCTTTGTTTGTTTGCCTGTTGCAGGAAAAATTATGATGAGGTGTTTCTTGGAATGTTCAACTAAAACCGACAAAGCAGTGAAAAATTTTAAGAAGAGAAGTCACTGGCATTGCTGCTTATGTCCTCAAATGTTCGATAGGATTAGCGAGTTCCGTATCCACCTAACCAGTCACAATAAAAGTACGCGATCGTCGTTCCAGCAGGGTCAGAAGCCCGGTCGGACAGATCCCGAAATGCACGCGCACGCTGACGTGCAAAAAGTTAAAGAGCACAAATACAAGGTGGGCATCTGTACTGAATGTGGAAAGCAGTGTAGCACTGAACGCGCCCTTCAGCGTCACTTCAGAGAAGTCCACAAGAAAAAGAGGGAAGGAGCGGTAACGGCTGGTAAATATTTGGTAGGTGTTTGTGTAGACTTTAGAAAGGGGATATTCATGGTGAGGAGGTCGTTTAGTGGGGTCTCTCGGCCGATCCACTGCCAGCACAGCACGTACGCAGAGCCGTGCACTGCCGTTGTGACTGCCTGTGAACTCAACGATTGTAGGGGGGCAGCAGCAGTTGCTCGACTCAGCGGCCACCCTGCCTTTGAATGTATTCACTTGCAAAATATTCAGTATGCTCTTCCATATCAGCAGCCAGTTACACTAACAGAAACGTCCCTGAACGATCTTACTGCCTCTCACTGAAAGCAAGAGCAGATCAGGAGGGGCATCCCCTAGTTGTTCGTTTTCCACGAGAACCGCACAACCCCACTTCCCAACGCTTTTGGTATTTCTCTGTATTTGATGGAGTCGTCCACTACTGGTCTCGCTTTGGTCGTGTAATTGCCTGTTATGACAGCCACCACAATCGATGGATGTGTGTATGCAGTTCATCAAAACGTCACTGCGTACACAAGTCAGTGGCTAAGTGGTTCGTTTATCAAGTCGAGCCCACTTTGCTGTCTGAAAGTAACGAACAAGAAGATTTGGAAGGTGGCTTTCCATCAGCACTACTTGCCATATAGGTACCTGGAAATTGACACACAATTTTGAGGCAATACTTCATCTTTCCGCAATTTTTTCACGATCGTACATCATGTTTAATTAATTACCCTACAAATGTGTTATTTTATTTTCAGATATCCACACTTATTACAAAGAGTGTGCAACTTGTGGCATGATGTATCGATACCAGGAGCATAGAGATAACATCCACAACTTTGACGACATACATCTTTTTTCATTGACTGTTTTACAGCTGTTACGAGCGTTAGTAAAGGTATGAGTCCTTTCTTGTTACTCTCGTAGCCGCCAATTCAGGCAGGATTAATACGATAGCTGTTTTCACCTTATAAGTCACAAATAATCAGTAGAAATTATTAGGCCCATTTTCATGTAGTATAATTCCAACATGGCTACGAGGCTTAGGGGACTATACGGCAACGGACATCAGAATGAGTTTGAAGCATTGCTAAAATATTTTTTTTCGTTGAATGCCGACCTACCGAAAGTGACCAGCTCCATTTTTTAAATTGCCATCAATTGGGAACTGAAAGAAATAGAAATCTATAGACAATTTTCATATTTCATATCGTTACATGTTTTGATTGTCAACAGACCTACAATATTTACTTAGCAAGTCACCGAGTGCTTTATTTATTTTGTTCGGTCATTTCTGAATTGTTGGATTGCTTAACAGGAAAATACTGCTGTAGGAAGGACAGCAGCAGCCCTGAGAAGCCTTTCACCGTCACTCTCTTCCGTGTCTGATAGTATTTTTCGGAACGCATATTATCACTTTGAGGCGCTCACTGACCACAGCTACGACTACTTTTGTTTGAGATGTGGCCATTATCCGCCTATCCTAATTTGGGATTTGTGCAAAAAGGGATGCTTTCCACTAGCACGTAAGTTACCCTCCTCTATCACGTTTTTCTTTTATGTAGCATATCACCTTTGCGACGTACGAAGTAAATATATGTATAACATAGACGTAATAAGTGTATTTGCCGTTACCTTACCTATAGTGGACGATTTGGAAGTTCCCCTGCCATCTGAAGAAAATGATGTGGTTGATATGGACTCGTTCTGGGATAAGATGGAAACTTCTCTCGTTGAAAGGGGATTAGCTAAAGGTAACTAAATGAACAAGCTAACGAGTGATCCAACGATCGAGGGAATGAATGAATGAACAAAGGAACGAATTAATTAATTAATTAATTTCAATAAATCGAGTGTGGTTTAGCTAGCGTTGTTTGTACTCTTACGACAATGGTACGCGTTATCATAGTGGTCAAAATTGTGTAGACACAACAAATTCTGACCCCTATGCTAACACATATCGTTCTTGATAAGACTACAGACAACACTAAACCATATTCGATTGGTTTTTTTTTTTGCAAAATATCAACGTCAGAGTGTGACTAAAAGCGTGCAAATTGGCCAATAAGATTGCGAGAGATTAGTAGCAATTGTGGTAAAGTTATTCATTAATTAATTAGTTAATTGATCAATTAATTAATTGCCCGAGCCCTAGCTTTCCTACTTCAAAGTTTCTTACATTATGACATAACAATGATATACATAAAAGTTGTAAATCGTGGTAACGAAAAACATCTCTGTTACTACTAAAACTTGGATTTATTCGTTATGCATTGTTACTGCAGGGCGTAGCCCTAACACCCCCTGCTTGAATCCAAGTTACACCTTCTGGGCACTTTGGATTGGTCGCTTCACCAGGAGAGGCTGCATGGTATACAACACGGAATACAGGAAGTGTACTGGTTGTGGCAGCGCCTCTCAAGAGGAAAAGGGAACCGATGAACCAGGGGAAGATTATGGAAATGATCAAAGACTTTCCGAGGAGGATCTCATTGAGATGATGGAGTTTGCTGACGTAAGAAAACTACGTGCGATATGCTTTCCCTTTGTCTTGCGCAGCTTACCATGTCCTATTTATTTCCTAGGTAAAAACGCTACACGTCCTCTGTAAACAATTTCATGCAAAAGACATTTCCACCATGTCCAAAGTGGAATGCATTTCTTTCCTACGAACGAAGCTCAGGATCCCTAAAGACTTTAAAAAGATCTTTGCTAAAATTTGGGGAGCTTCCGGTATGTATACGTACGAAACACACGGTTTCAATTCTGTAATACAAAGTTTATTTTTAAGGTAACAATATTAGTACTACCAGATTTCGTTGACTGTTTAACCACGTCTTGCATATTTACCCTCTTTTTGGGTTTCCTCTTTGCCTTATATTCCTGTTCTGTATTGACACCATGGTAACATGCTATTTGTATAGTTGAGTTCAATATGGAATTATAATTTGCACGAGTGCTTTTTTCAAAAAGCTGAAGTTGCACTAGCCTCTTTGGCGAGAAAAAGCGTATGATTACTTATTAATAAAATAAAGCTGAAAAAATTCTTGTGGGGAAAATTCCGGAAGATCTTTTCTGACGGCATATCTTGTCATTCCGGAAAACGAAAACTTTTTTCCTCAGAAATTTTCGTCATCAGTTTACGCGATATCATTGTCTTGGAAAATTTCCTACTGTCTTTCATTCCAGAATTACCAAGTGTCATTTGCACTACTGTTACACATTTTCCACTCATGTTACGCTTTTCTAACTGGTGTTACACTTAAACTGTACTGCTCTCAGTCAATTAGATTCTAGTAATTTTTTCATTAATATTATTAGGGCACTTAGTCGTCCTTTCTCCATCACTCCCTCAACTCATTACTTACTTCCTTACTGTTCTATTCCTCCACTGCTCGTTATTCACTGACTTACTTCCTCACTTCCTTCCTCCTTCGTCCCATCCTGGTTTGCACCCTGACTCAATGACCTATTAATTTGTTCATTATTTTTTTTTAAAATAATATCTTTATGTATTACTATTATCTCTCCTTACTGTCACGTAATATTTCGCAGGTGGCTGGGCCTCTGGTTCTTGTCCTCACATGGTGGTATACTGCCTAAAGTTTGTCCTCCGTGGTGAAAGTCCACGGGATTACGCTGATCTGTTGAGGTCGTTGAAGTTTCCACCCTCAATTAGTATTAGTGACATACCAGACCGCCTTGCAAGTCATGTGAATAGTACTGTTCCTGGGTTCTTTTCCCCAAACCTTGGCAGGCTGTTCCCTGCAACAAGAGATAACCTCGCTTCTGCAGAGCTCGGCGTTCTCGAAAAACAATTGCCATGGATCCATAACGAGGGAGCGCCGTCTCTGCCTTATCTCGACAGACCTGACAGGGAAGTCGACTCCGAGTTCTACGACAGGGTACATCCAGTCACCCAAGTCTCGGACCGATACTCCCTCAGTGACCGTTTCCACGAGAGAAATTCTTCGCAAAAAAGAGCTCTTCTGCGGCGTGTTACCC
Source organism: Micromussa lordhowensis (assembly GCA_964020085.1). NCBI lineage: Eukaryota > Metazoa > Cnidaria > Anthozoa > Scleractinia > Lobophylliidae > Micromussa > Micromussa lordhowensis. Next base: position 8,787 of record CAXHUQ010001242.1, read on the forward strand.
TGGTCCCACAGTTGAATGGGATTATTAATACTGAGGCCGAGGAACAGCTTCACAGCTTAATTGACCGCTTCAATTATAGCCTTAACACCATGAAACCAATAAACCATTTGTTCATGATGCGCCTCAGAGTACACTTGCATAATTCAGCCGTTAACAGCACTTTTAAAGCGAAAATGGAGAGCACGTTCAGTGCACAAGCTGGTCATGCAGTGGAGACAGAGTTCGACAATTACGGCAGACTTCTGCTTAGCCACGGCAATGCACGTTCTCTCCAGGAGCAGCCTGATCAAAGGGCAAACAGAGCAGCCGATCCAGCGGAAACAGAACCGCCCTTGTCGCCTATTATACCAGTGTCCGCTTCTAATAGCAAACGTAGAGATGGTTGCCCGCCTTCAACCTCGCCAGGAAGACACACCGCTTATACAAAGAGTTCACCTTCCGTTCCATCAGCCATGCCTGCCAATAGTACGATCAAAAAGACGCCAGGGTTACCTACCAAGGGCTTGAAGAAAACAAAGGTGAAAATGGTTAACTGTTAATTATTAATTGTTAATGTAAGGATTAGTTTCAGTCAAAGATATAAACTGACTAGCATTCTGAACTAAACTGAAAATCGTCGGTTTTCGCATCTCTTCATTTTTACCTTCTTTCCTTCGTTACCAAGGCAAAGGAAAAACTGGGTCAAAAGTTATCTTCTTTCATCCAAAGCTTGAGGGCTGCTGCGAAACAGGCTGACGACGAGGAAAGCCTTATGGAGGTTATGAGAAAAAATTTTATTGTGAAGAGCATGAACCCCAATGGTGACTGCGCGTACGAGCTTATGTGTATTTGGCAGACCATACACCAAATACGTCGTTTTGGGCGTCAAATTCCCACTGCAGTAATAAATGGAAGTATTCCTTCGCAGCAGATTGTCGCTATGCGAAATGCAATTGCCGATGAGCAGGAAAAGCAGATTTCAAACGGTAACACCGCCTTGAAAACCCTTATCGTTCAGAGTCTCATTGACTGGTCTCGTAGCCCGATGGAAAATAATGGGCGAAATGGCGAGGTGCAAGTAGCACTGCAAACTCGGCCTGCTGGCGCAACCGAGAATGAATGGTTTCACTCTCCAGACGCATTGGACCTACACTCAGCTCTCCTAAGAACAGGAGAAAACGAAGTTTTCGCTGAATCAGGGGAGATGGAGGCGTTCAGTTTGATGCTACAGGTTCCCCTGGCAATTTACCTCCCAGGATACACCGAACTGTACCCTCAGTCACTACAACTCGGGCCCGATAATGAGGATTACCTTGTTGGAATCTGCAACGGCAATCATTACTTCCTTGCTGTACCGAGACGATGGATTCAAAACCAACAGGGGAAACACAAAGGTATGTTGCGGATGCTTTCAAAATAACTCACATTTCGTTGTTGACTGCTAGAGATGTACCGTTCACTTCCCTGAGGATCTTAATACGGAAAGGCTACAGTCTTTCGTTGTGTTGTCGTTAATATAGTACAATGCTGAAACTGAAGTTGTCCATAAATTAGTTATACATTACCTTACATTAATCTATTTCTGTTGAAGCAGCTATATATCTGGGCAAAGACATACCTGTTCAAGGCCAACAAATGCCGTATTAACCAATAATGCAGTAGGAAGAGTATTAATTCTGCCTACTGTTATGTTCATCATGTTCATCACGCAGGAGTGGACAATGCCGACGATGAGGGTGACGCTGGTAGAAACCCTACCTTTTTGGGTGGACAAAAATCAAGTGCGTTTACTCTTAGTGATTAGTAAATTGAAGATCTGTGGCTTGTTATATTCCACTTTATTACTTCCCGTTACTATAAGGAAACCAAAAGAGAAAGGACACACGAAAAGTAGAATACCGTTGCATCTTTCACTGCTAAATCATGGACTGGCCTGGAACTCGTTTACATCTTCTACTTGTGCAAGCGAGCAACTGGAATGAACACTTTCGCTTCTAGAGCATGAAATGTATTGTACCATTGGACTGCGGCCCGTGTTCGCCCCGCTCTATACGCGAAACGCCTATTCCTATTTCGCTAAGTCGCTAGCAACACGGAAGTCGTTTTGCGTTTCTGTCCATTACCGCATTCTGTCCATAGCTCTAAATGCTGCAGGATAGCCGCCATTTTTGCAGCTGGCTTCCATAGCTCGATTTGTAACTAAAACAAATTTATTGGAGCATACCTTTCCCTTGCAGATGCAGAGAAACCGGCTTCAGACCACTTGTCAGGGAAAACTCCACTATGGGTTCCGCTTAACTCAAATGAACTAGACACGGTACCTTCATGATACTTTAGTAACCTGCGCAGCATTTTGCATTAGATTCTATCCTTTTGATTTGGAATCCTCTTGCAGACGATTCCGAGAACTGATATGTAATCCTGAATTTTAGGTAGAGAACGGCTGGAGCCTACATGATCACACTGACATTCGGAAGGTTATTGTTCAGCGATACAACATCGCACTGACATGGCTCGATATTAAAAGAGTTCAGAATCCTGTTAATCCAAGCGAAGTACAGGTCATAGGCGACACAATTTCTTCCAAAGAGTCCTTCGTATCTGGTTGGCTCAATGACCAGGTAATTTTCAAACTAATCCCTGAGTAGAGGACGTCTACTTCGAAATAAAAATTAAGCAGTCGATCTCTCGTTAACTGGAATTGTTTTTTTTTAAGGTTATCAACTTCTACTTCTCTCTTCTAGAAGAAACCTCAGCAATGCTGGTTAGTGTCAGGCGCCGAGGCATGTCAATTTTACCAAAATAAGTTGTTTCAAATAATATACTCCAGATTGGTTGTAACCTTCCTCTTTGCATCCACCAGGAGGACGGTATTGTGAACTTTTCGTCGTTTTTCTATATGAAACTGGTAGAAGGAAACAACAAAGAGATCGTGCGTTGGCGAAAACGAACGGTAAGAGTGCCTGTAATATTCACCCTTGGTCTACCCAGTCCAACTTATCACATAAACCGGAGAAAGAGAATTCAAAATACCTTTTGTTTACATCAATTTGTGAAGCAGGTACGGTGTTTGGTCGAACTGGTTTTTTTCAATCCTGGCGGTATCAATATTTTTATGAGAGGAATACTTGCTGCATTCACATATATGCATCACTGACCGTCGTTCCTTAATATTAAAAAGACTGATTCATAATCAATATTTGCAGGTTGAAATCAAGAAAACAAACGCAGTAGTTTTTCCCGTTCATGTGGATGGGGATCACTGGTGCCTTGGGGTAAGGTAGTAATTCTCACTTATGTAGCGAAAGGTATAGAAACAACAAAGCGTTGTTAGCTTTTGTTAACAGATCTTCATTATGGCTCCATATTTGAGTCTTTCTGGTAATGTGTTAGTTTATATGCCCCTAATCAAAGGCCAACATGATACCATGAGATCAGTTGTTAGTAAAAACAGCAAAAATCTGGCTCCGTAAACTCGAAAACAAAATGGACACCTTGAGCATGGCTCCCATGTTTTCTGACGGCTAGTTCAGAGTCACCTTAAGAAAAAAAAGCGGGTTTAAATTGATCCCCCGCTGTCTTGTTATACCTAGATGTCAACACCAGTCTTGGAGATAGCTCTGCTCTATATTTTGTAATAGATGTGGCGAAGAAAAGGTACCGAGTTAAAGTAAATTAAATAAAGAAATAATAAATTAAATAAATCATTTCTTCTTTTTCTTTAAGGCGATGATACTAACGGCCAAAAAGATTATCTTTTACGATCCGGAAGGTAAACGTAAGGAGTTGGCAGCGGACTTCTTTGCGAAGATCAGGTGAAGCAATTTAGTGCTCTTTATGAACATATGATTGACCATCGCAGTTATACACACAACTTAAGCAGTTGTGAAATTAAAGCCTGAAAAAAATTCAGGCCTGAACGGGATTCGAACCCATGACCTCTGCTTAAGTTGTGTGTATAACTGCGATGGTCAATCATATCCTCATATCTTTCTCCGCACTTCAACTATATGATATTTCATATATTCATTTGCATTCTCCAAGTTCTACGGGTATATTACGAAATCACAATATGACCAGCTCCCAGATGGCTTGATAGCTCTGTTGCTAGAGCACTGCACCGGTATCGCAGAGGTCATGGGTTCAAATCCCGTTCAGGCCTGAATTTTTTTTCCAGGCTTCAATTTCACAACTGCTTAAGTTGAGTGTATAACTGCGATGGTCAATCATATCTTCATATCTTTCTCCGCAGTTCACATATATGATATTTCATATATTCATTTGCATTAGTGCTCTTTGTAAATATCACCATTTTAAGCGATGGACAGCAACCGTCGTTCCCTGTCACGAAGCCGTTCGTGTTGTATCAAGAAAATTAAAACTAAGGGCAAAGATGAGAGACTAACATAGACCCTATCAAGGAATACATTGTTGAAATTGTATTTTGTTATCCTCTTAATGGCCAATTCTTATACGGCTTGAATAGGATATACCTGAAAGCAAAGTCCGTGGATGAGAGCTGGAAAGAATTTACTTTAGACAACTGGAAAGAGGAGTTTTTGGGTCAACCGGTCCAGCCCGACAGAAGCAGCTGCGGCGTCTTCGTTTGCCTGGTTAAGTATTTCCTAGCTTTTGTCAAAAACTCAAACCTGCATGTAGGCTTTTGGACAGCATCAATTTAGCAAGAACACCATTACTACTATCCCGCATTGCTTCTACTTGTACTATGACTGTCATTATTATTAGGCAAAATTATTATTACGATTGTCATTGTTATTATCATTGATGTTATTGTTGTCCTTATTATTTTTTATCATTATGGCTATGATTATCAATTTCTTCGCCAGCACCATTGTCATAAAGCTGCAGTCATAGTTGTTGATACATTTTATTTGTTTTAAAGAAGCAATAAATTAATTAAGCTAAGAGCAAAGTTAGAAATGGCTCGGTCCCCGACTACATAGGTGAACTTTTCAATTTTAAAAATAAAGTGTACTCTCTACGAAATGCAGATTTCATATACCTCGCTATTCAACAGTAAGATACGGAAAACACTCTATTACATATCTGGGCCCATATCATTGGTCCAGATCATCCTCAAGTGATCGTCAGCAACCTTCGCTGGACAGTTTTAGACGGAACATTATAAAGAAAGACGTGACTTCTCTTATTGAGGGCACATGCAGCAACTGTGCTTTATCCGTACATTAAATATCCGATAGTCTTTGAAATAAGTGATATATAAATATGTAAAATAGTTTTACCTGAATCTTCCTTGTTTTAACAAAAGATTGTAAATTTTTAAATTAGTTTTCAACACTCGTGGTGCTCCTATTGTAATTTATATTTTTTATTTCGAATGTTGTTTTTTAGTGTCCACAATTACTTTATATTAATCTAAATACTTCGACACTTAAATAAAGAATTTCGTCTTCTTCTTGTTCTTCTTCTTCTTCTAAACTCTTGTGGCTTTTATCCATAGATGGCCCAGCGATATTTTGACCAATGCGATGTGGAATTTGAGAAGGTTAGTGATGTCCCAGTATGCTAGGAAAGGGTAATTTTTCAACCCTTTATACACATTTGCACGTAGGTCTCTTTGCCACCAAGCGAGTTTGCTTCTCAAACTAACGTGCTCGCTGTTCAGGATTGTTTCGTAAAGAATCGAATCCAACAGGGTAATGTTAATGCCTGCATGTGCCGTACCGCGGAAGCTTCCCTTTGCATTATTGCGTAAGTCTAAAAGCTAGAATTTGCTGCTTCTAGGTCGATGTTTCAACTTTGAGGAGGATAATAACGCGGAACTTGCTGCGATGCGACGAGATCATCGATCGATATCGGTAAGGATAGCAAGTGAGTTCATTATAGCGGAGGAGTCATGATAGCCCGACTTCTTGAGCAGGAACGAAATATCTGATTTGACCTTGTCGTAAGACTCCTCATCACACCATGCGTGGCCATATTTACCTCGCACACGGTTCTTTTATGTCATTTGTAGTACCGACCAACGTATAAAAGGTATCAGTTGTACCGTTCGAATGATACGGCTCAGTTTCTGGAGTTAAAATGCAAGCGCTTTATGTCTATATGAATAAACTTGTTTTCAATAGCACGATATAACAAGTGGGTGTTGTTTGATGACCCTGGAAATCATTTTGAGAAGGACTATTATATAATAGGGTGATTTCCGAATCGTAATGATCAAACTGATCGTTTAATATTATTTCTGAAATTCAGTAGGTTGAGCAAAGGGTTAAGCCATCCGGGTCAAGACACAGACAAAGACAACCAGGTTGCAGACAACAGTGTAACTGGTCATGACAGTAGAGACACAGACACTAATGGGCGAGTAGGTAGAGACGAAGGCACAAGTCTAGCTCGACATGCATTTGAGCACACCAAAACAGATGGAAAGAAGGGTCACAACACAGGTGCAAGCAAACCTGAACAAGTGGATAGAGACAAAGGCACAGCTGGGCAATCAAAACGAGACACACAAATGGATGGACAAGTAGATGAACAAGCTGCAAGCACACGAAGAGAAAACTTTGACACAATTTCCAAAACAAACAGTCATTCGGCGAAAAGCGGAAAACGAAAAAGAATGGAGTTGAGACGCCGATCAAAAATTAAGGTCTTTATTCAGGATATCTGTCTATTTTGTCGTTCCTTGTTTGTGCGTCTACTTTAAAGTGACAGGTAGATAGAGAAATAGTGGAATGGAGGTTACGGTAAATTAATATGGTAATAGTACTGAAAAAAAAAAAAAGAATTCAATTGAACGGAGGATTTATGTCTCGTTTCAACAGAAGAAATACAGATCAGGGGAATGGCTACTAAGTAAGCCATCAACCAGAGCAAAGAGATCAAAAAAGAAGTTGGTGAGTACCAAGATCAACTCTCTCTACAAAACCATAGGAAGATTACTCACACCAATGGCACAGTTATTTCTTGATAGTTTATGAATATAAACGCGACAATGATTATATTTTTTTAACTCGCCGTTTAGGGAATGGACCCTTTGCCAGATAGCCCCAAACGCACCAAAGACAGCCAGTATGAACCATCAAACACCGACGGTAAGTGACGAAGGAATTATGACTGTTACTATTATATTGAAAAGTTTGAAAGTTTGTATATAATATGTACTATGTTGTCTCACACTGGAATGGCCCGGTGGACATGAATCAATCTTCAAGTGAGGAAGGTAGTGCAACATGGCTGTGCATAGGAATGGCTTCTTTTATCTTACCCCTCCAACTATCTAATACCCCTAGCCAGACTTTTAATTCCATATGCATGTCTCATGATAGGAAGAAGCTTGCACATCAACAACCTGCCCAATGAACTACTGCAGGAAGTATTTGAATATGTATGGTTCAGTGACGGAGATGCAGCCATCGCTACTCTCAGTTTGGTGTGCAGCAGGTGGAGGGCACTTGTTGGAGATGATACTTTTCGCCGCCGCGTGCATTTTAGATGGCTGTCAACTGTACACGATTGGGAAAAGGCTTCCGATGAATATAAAAACCAGTATTATGTTATGTATGGAATATATGAATGCTTAGGCTGCCAAAGGAAATACAAAGATATGCCTGGATACGTGCGGCGTGGGAAAGGCTCCCTGAGTTTTTATGAAGGGTCGGGTGACGCAGCTCACCCTGGCTATTGTTCGGCGTTATGTGGAAGCGTAATGGGCCCATATTCAGACCCGTTGGATGGTTGGTCTGAGGATGAAAATTAGAGGAATGACAATGCTGAATTTGTTGTGTCGGTAAAGGACACAATACTGTTAACTCGACTGGGGAAAGATCATTACATGACATGCTTTACCACTGCCAGAACCAGGTGGTACATGATAGGTCATCATAAGCTATCCGAAAATACAGTGAACTTTATTTAGAGTTTTTTTTGTATGTTTCATGGCATCAAAATTCAATGAATATTTCTAAATAATAACAAGAACCTCGTTCCCAGCAAGGTTGTAATAACAAGTCAATGGGACCACATAAAGTAACAGGGTTACTCTGATATGTTTCCAAGCGGCCTTTGTATCCGTTGTGGAAATCTCTTTTCTTAATTATCTTAAAGGTTTAATATCTTGTTAACATCTGTTCAGTCGATGCTATTGTGATTTATCTGTCCCCGTTTCTTTTGTTTTTGCTTTTCATTTCATTTATTTCATTTCTTTTTTTTTTCTTGGAAATAAACCATGATCATGATACTTGTTTTGCAATAGGTACTGGAGTTAGTACAGAAATTTTAAAAGTCACCGGTGTGATATAGAGTGATTTGTCTGGATGCTAAATCTTTACCTCATACGACTGAGCTGAACAAATAAACTTGGCTGATTTCGTGTAAATACTTACCGTTCAACATTACCTTACACCCAGTGTAGCACTTGCAAGTTTGTCTTTATCTGAGAATCCTGTTTTTGAGCATCCAACCTTCTATTTTTAAAAGTTAATTATGCAAAAATGTCTGATGTGTAGGAGTCTGCGTTGCGTTTATGGCCATGCTGAATAAGGCTATACATTGTGGCTGAATTATGGTGCTCATGAAGACATTCTTAGAAGTAATAAAATGAAAATAGACGTTTCTAAAAAATAACACCGTCCGATTGTTCGAAAGGTGCATGACGCTGTCCACCGGATACATCACTATCTAGTGAATAACGTAGTTTGTTTTGTTAACACTTCTCCACTGGAGAGCGATTTATCCGGAGGACAGTGTTATCCAGCCTTTGAACAACTGGGGCCGGTGGTGTTACAAATTGCGTGACAAACGAAATAGTCCTTCAGGACAACGCTCAGGATTTCCGCTATAAGTGAGTAATCTTTTCGAATAAGAAGCGAATAAGGAATTGTTTTCGTAGCGAGTAGCAGAATAGTTTTCTTATGCTCACGGCAAACGGTTCACGATATAGCATTTGTGATTTCCCTGTGTTGTGGTTCACTGCAGCGTTGTGGTTTACTGTGTTGTAGTCAGTTTACCGTCGTTTCGATACAAGTCGATTCGATAGAAACTGAAGGCGTTTCGTAACGAAAGTAAACTGGAAGAAATATTCCACTGAAAGTCTTATCATCTTCCCATCGCATACGACAGCGATCGATCGAAAGAATATCATCTCACTAGGCTGTGTTTCAACTGTTGTGGTCCACTGTGTTCACTGGTTCACTGTGTTGTCAGGGGCACCCAACGACCGTTTTCTCTCAAATGCTTTCAAACGCTGTTTTAGGATATCTGGAGTACTTTTAAATCTCTTTAGGTCAATTTTAGGATGCGCTAAAAAACATTTATCTGTTCGGTTATTCTAGGGGAACTTGAGTATTCTCGAATTTATTAGGGCCTTTTGTCCCGGTTTCCCGAAAACCTTAATAATTAGGTCTTATTGCCTTTCCGAAAATGATAGCTGACCTTTTTTCGGTACCCAAAATGACATTTTTAGCAATCCGAAAACAACAGACATTAAATTTCTCATTTCACGAAAGTTCGAGGTGACAATTCTCTTAAGAAAATCAGAGGGGATTAAAGGCCTTCCGAACAGATAATTTACCAAAAAGATCCGTTGGGTGCCCGTGTTCTGGTTCACCGTGTTGTGGTTCACTGTGTTGTGGTTCGCTGTGTTGTGGTTCGCTGTGTTGTGGTTCGCTGTGTTGTGGGTCGCTGTGTTGTGGTTCACTGTGTTGTGGTTCGCTGTGTTGTGGTTCGCTGTGTTGTGGGTCGCTGTGTTGTGGTTCGCTGTGTTGTGGGTCGCTGTGTTGTTCACTGTGTTGTGGGTCGCTGTGTTGTGGTTCACTGTGTTGTGGTTACCCTGTTGTGGTTCACTGTGTTGTGGTTACCGTGTCGTGGGTGAACGTCCCAAACCCTTCTCGAAATATTACTGTTTTGAGCCACCTTAAGGAGGTTAGATTAGGCCATCTTCGCTCCTGATGGGGAACATAGGGCGTCAACCATGCACCTCCACCTGACTCTATTTTTGGCAGTCTTCTTTGCCTCTCTTACAACCCACTCTTACAAAATGGGTTTCTGACTCAAATCGATAGGGCCTGGAAGACTAACAACACCTTGTTAGGGTTTCACGATGTCATCACTAAGCTTATGGATATCCCAAAAAATAATATTTCCCCTTTCCATTTAAGGTGGCTCACTAGTCAAAAAAGGGACCAAAACGTTTGCTTACATATGATAAAGAAAGGTCAATTGCGTTCGATTGCACTCATGAAGAGAAAATAAATTTTGAAGGTTTCCCTGAAAATGGTTGCTATGGCAACCAGCCACAGCCTTTTGAGGTTTGATTTTAAGGCATTGATGCCAACAGTTCCTGCTCTTTTAAAAAACAAGATTTGATTTTAAAACAAGCATATCTTGTAAGTTTCTGTTTCGTTCTATGCAATAAACTAAAGTGTTTGCATTTGACTCTTGTTTTCTGTGCTTTCTACAGGTCTTATTTGGAAATAACCTTATTTTGCACCAAACCCAGTGAACAAATTATCTAGTGTCACGTGACAGACTTTAAAATGCTATGAATTTTTAAGTTTATTATATGACGACACTATTAGTCTTTGATGACCCCAAATTTCAGGAATTTCGCATAAATACTTTCCAATGTAGAAATGTTTGCGTGAAGTCAGTAGGTACAAAAGTAGACCTTTGAGAAAAATGCACTTAAAGTTTCTTACATGATTGATTCAGCATTTAACAAGCCAAACATTGCGAGGGAGGGGTACAAATTGGATCTCCGGGAAGGGGGTGTAATGGTTGTTCTATTTTCTAAAAAGTTTCCACAATTGTAGGAAATGTTCTTTTTCATAAGGGAAATGAATGGGCCTGTGATGGTAAATCAAGCAAAGCGTTTCCCAAGTAATTATACCAATCGAGTTGTTCGTCTCTTTACAGCCTTACTACAAAGTATTGCTCATATATGTTAGAATTAATCTATATTTTTGGTCATGTTCTTACTGTAAACAACCGTTGCTATGGCCGTTGTTACGTAAAAAAACTTATACCACTCTGTACTTTCCTTAAATTTAGCACTTAACTAGAGGTAAATTCAGCAAGATCGATTCAAAATACTTTTTGCAAGTGTTCAAGGGCTTTAAATCTTTTATGTTTAAAAAACTGCATTTTTTCTCAACGTCGTCAGTTTTTTGACTAGTGAGCCAACTTAATCGAAAAGGTCACAGTCGTTACATCACTGGGACCCAAAACAATCATTGTCCCCGGGGTTCCCTTTCCAACACTTCACCTAAGTTTTACTTCAAGCTACCCTACATAGGCCGTTTTTCTGTTATCACTCAGAAAAAAGATTCTTCATTTCATTTAGCGCTATTGTAATGATTTCGATATCAAACTAGTTTTTTCTTTTTTTAAGATCGTCAACATGTTTGGTGTGAAAGAGCCTATTCCTGGCGGGCTCCGTCCAAGCGTGGTTTATAAGTTTGCATGTACAGGTTGTAATGCTTGTTACGTCAGCGAAACATCCTGGCATTTTTCCACGCGTGTGAGAGAGAGCATTTATCCAGTAATAGGCCTCTCGAATTTTCAAAATCTGCAGAATCCTCAACATTGTCGCACTTTATGTTCAGCAGATTGTTTCCATGTCTTGGACTACAACTCCAGTAGTTTCCAAGATAAAAGGGGCATTTCATATTCACAGAGAACAACCCTCTTTGAATCAACAATTACAACATGTAAATCCAAAACTATCCTTATGATTCTCACACTTTCACGCTTTACGTCTATTTGTTGTCACATTATTATAAATTCTACTTCCAACGCTTTGTATATCAGTCAACTGAAGATGACATGAGAATCTGTCGAAATGTCTTTTAAACTTAAAAGTTGTGTCGTTTACTTGAAGTTCTTGACTTGCCTGCTCTATCAAGACAGTCTAAATAGCTTTTCCTCACAACAAGAAAATAATCACGTGTTGAATAGGCTTAATTTTCCACTTCCATTACATAACATAAAATGTAGGGGTAACCACGCGTTTTTTTAAGTTATTCATCTTTTTTGAAAACTTTTACGGTGCCGTTACATTTTTTTCTGTCACCTCCCCAGTAAGTAAAACAGCTGCCTTTTACTTACTGGGGAGTCTGCACCAAGTCTCGTTTTGACACGGAGGCAAAAGGCGACATAGAAATGGCCTATTAATGATTTCTTTTGTGATGCCAATTATTGCAGGCCTTAATTTTCTTTGTGGCGTAATAAATCACAGTTTGTTGTTGTTGTAACATCAAAGAACTTCCAGCACTCAGTGAGGGCATTGAGGATTAAGGTCTTGTTAGGCAAATTATTAACTTTCTTGGGTTGAAGAGTTGACTGGCACAAAATAGCAAACTTAATGTGCTGGAAGAAACAAACAAAAAAAAACAGCTACGTCTCTCGCACCTGTTTTGCGCGCGTACTACGCCATCTACAGGTACATGTTTACATTTGGATTTCAGTACAATTTTCGACAGATAACAGCTAGCTTTTCAGTTGGAAGCCGTTAACAGTTAGTGGTTAGCGATACGCTGGTATTCTGGTGTTCCTGGTTTAAGTACAGGTTCATTAAACTTGATTTGGTCACAGTAGGAAAATGTTGCTTTCATTTCAGTCGCGTAGTTGAATACGTCAATGCTAACCCAAGCGCGCGCGTGGTGTAAACCATGCCTTGCATGATGCACAGAACGTGTGCGCACTAACAATAGTCGCCACCGCCCTTAATGAGTTTGGTCAAGCGTCGCAAGCATAAGCACAAGAGTTTGGTTAAGGCGGGGGTAAACATGAAAGCCGTATTTTGGCTGGGTATTATGTTTTTTATGCAAATATCTTGTTTACGTTTCAAGCAATCAAGAATCTCTCTGCTCATCTCACATATCTATGTTTTGGGTTGTTTTGTAAATTTTGTGGTGATTTTAATTTTAGGTATATTTGGAGAGAAATAGTTTTTCTCAAAGGATTAGTAAAATTGTTAGAGTTTGTTAGAGTTTGGAATTAAAAGTTGGTAGATACAGTCCCACCCTCACCGGTCCACTCGCACGAGGAGCCTCCAACATCTCTTCGATGCAACTAACTTTAAGTAGGAGGTGAAAAGCTCTTTGCCTCCCGTTTGGGAGGCATTTCTTAGACTCGCACGAGGCGTAGCCTCGTTTTGGCGCTAAGCTTGTTTTCGTCCTATAACGCCATGCAATTGCTGTTTTCATTTGTTATCTTGACAGACGTGTTAAACTTGTGATTTTCTTCACACCTATTAGCTTGACGGTAGCTACAGCTTGAATGACCTTAAAAACTTCCTCTTAAGGCGGGGGTAAACATGAAAGCCGTATTTTGGCAATGTTCGACAAACCACGGCGTCTTTAGTAGATCTTTACCGGAAATTCACAATACTCTTAGTAGGGAGAGCTCCACGATAATTCGTTTATTTGACAATTCCTGAGTTATTGTCATCGGTTCTCGCTTCCGAAAATAGACTACAAACAGTCTCTGTTTTCAGCGTTTCACAGATGAAAACCCAGCGCAAGGAAAGAAAAAACAATATTGGGTCTGAAAATATCAGGGTTCGTAAGATTTTTTTTTACCTTTTTTCCCTATAACAGGATCTTCTACAATGAGTAAATATAAGTTACGGCCACTGCAGAAAGCTTCAACCTTTTGTATATTTCATTCTTTTTTAGGGCGATTTGTTTGCGCGAAGGGTTCGTAGACGTTTTAATGCTAATTTTAACTTTTACGATTACTCAGGTGATCTTGGAAAAAGTCCTAAGAAGTGACAAAGTAGTGAAGAGGTGGCGCGATACGGAAATTCTCATAATAGACGAATTTCAATTCTAAGCTCGAGAACCTTTTAGATAATTCATTTTATTGCTCAAGGAGTGGGACTTGAAATCAAAGTAAGCTTTCGGGGTTGTACAAATAATTGTGTGAGGGACTTCAAGCAGTTACCACATGTCTCCAGTAGCATCAATCCTGGTCGATACTGTTTCGAAAGCCTCACTCTAGGAGAAATGCTTTCCCCATCTTCTCTTTCTTGACAGAGTCATGAGGCAAACCGACATTCAGTAGTCTCAATATGCTGAATGAAATTGCAGAAGGAGAATGTTGCGCTGCGGAAGCGTTTATCAAAGAGTTAAGCCAGTTATTAGGTGCAACTGGGCATATTCCTGAAGTTTATTCTCAGAATGAGGACGTTGACTTCGTCAACACCCAGTACCTCAACAAGATTGAGAATCAAGTTCATGTGTTCCTTTCGCAAGATACTGGAAGTGAATGTCTGCTAGATAAGCAAGTTCAAGCTGCTTATGGCTTGGGCATTCAGAGTGCACAAAGCTCAGGGCATGACCCTTGATAATGTCTCGGGTATTTTCGCCCCAGGACATCTTTATGTGGCCCTATCCAGGGTAAGGTGCCGAGAAGCGATTCAAGTCGTGGGCTTCCGTAAGGGCAAGATGATTATACTTCCACAGTGCGTTAAAGGCAGTTATTTTGGCGAAGCCTGCCTTTATATGACCTTGCGCTGCCTGAACTTTTCTTAAGAGCGAGTAACCTAGGCCTGAGAAATAGTCATAGGACGTAGCAGCCTCGATATCAATATTCGATTCTGCAGAATGTCTTCTAAATAGCTGTTTTGGTGGTCAAATTGGACATCATTTAAGGTGGCTCGATACAGTTTCTAGTAGTTTCCAAGACTTAGAGTTTGATAGGTCATTATAACGAGGGTTGTCCAATACATCCGATCTGTAACGGGTCGCCAAACTGGGGTGGTTTCGTGACGGATCGTGCCGACTCGCCGTCGAGTTGTGACCATTTGTCTGTTAGCGAGAGACGTAGAAAATATTCATGGCGGTGTTATGGAGTGGTGTAAAAATGTCGGCGGATCGTCCCGATCGGGACGGATCGGGACGACCCGTTACAACCGTGACGGATGGTGTCGATTCGTGTTAGATTGCAGTTGGCGAGAGACTTAGAAAATATTCATGGCAGTGCTATGGTGTGTGGTGAAAATGTCGGCGGATCGTCCCCATCGGCACAAGCGTGACGGATGGTGACGATTCGTGACAGCTTGCAGTTCGCGAGAGAGTTATAAAATAAAATAAAATCTTAGGTTGATAATAAGAATTCCAACTGAAGACTGTCTTTCGTGAAGTGTTTTTTCCTGCCATGTGACCAGTAGCCGTAGTGTTCATATACTTTACATTCTCGGCAAACCTTGGTTACACAAGATCCAAGGTAAGTTCCACGATATGAACTATAAATCACCACTGGATGAACTTTGTTTTCAACAACTAGTGTTTTGCAGCAAATACGGCAGGTCTCTTGCGATGATACCAGGACAGTGACCAGTGGTTGCCCTAACTCCAGTGAAATATCATGCAGCTCTTGGAAAAGAATCTTCTCGGAGGTTACAGATGCATTCAAATAAACAAGACCTTCACACTCCGCTCACACACGTATTTGTGATACAAAATTCTTTGTATTGTTTGTGTGTTCCACAAAAAAGTTTCTAACATGACTTTCTTAGCATGTCAACTCATCATTCCCGTGCATCTTTCGTCTGGACGATTGTTAATAACTGCGAGATAATTCGGCTGTTTATACACGTGGTAGGGTTTCGTAATGGTAATAAATAAATAAATAAATAAATTTTATTAGACGTTTTGGTGTGTAGTATCGCTGTATATTTTAACGAGTTGTGCAGTATTTTGACGAGCCCGTAGGGCGAGTCAAAATACAAACAACGAGTAAAAATATACTGCGATACTACACACCAAAACGTCTAATAAGAGATTTATTATCCAACGATTTCTTTTCCCAAAATTCTGACTTGCCAAGGTTTTGAACTTCACGCGGCCGGGAGGAATGAGACGAGTACAAATATCTGTTATTTGTACTCGTTTCGCTCGATATTTGTACTCTAGGAAGCAGAGTTGGATAATACAGTGAAACCTGTATTAAGCGGACCCCGTATTAAGCGGACACCCTCTATTAAGTGGACACCAGCTTGAGTCCCTAAACTTTCTTCCCACATTTACTGTAAAATAAACCTCCGTTCAGCGGACACCTCTGTTAAGCGGACGCGGACACCAATATTAAACCATTTTCTTGCACAAAACCTGTGATAAGCGGACACTTCAAGGGCTTTTTACTTCTAAAAGCACAGCTCAGGCACCGCTAACATTGTTCAGCGATGTCGTTTTAAAGCTAAGTAGATTATTCCAGATTCATGCATTGACTGTCTGGACATTATGCTA
>CAXHUQ010001242.1:27500-41000 GCA_964020085.1 Micromussa lordhowensis
CGAGCCTCTGTTTGTATCCATTATATTGTCACGAAATATAATATTTTTCCCCGCGCTAACAATGGCCGCTCGCGCAAAAAAAAAAATTCTGGCGAAGCGATTTGCTAACGCTATCAGCGTGCACTATCGGGATTTTGAGCACGCTTACGCATACTGAATTTGATTGCGCGGTTCTGCTAGCTATGTTATAATTTTGAGTAGGGCTTTTTCAGTGCTATGATTAGGACGATATGCCGACTGGAGTGTAGGAAACAGGTTATTCTTGACCAAATGGGACTGTAGCTGATCCGCTGCTGCTCGTTCAACTAACTTAGAAACAAATTGGAGATTACTTATAAGGCGATCCGTCCGGAGTGCATTCAAATTTAACTGCAGCGTCAGTTTCTGTTAGCCAAGACTCAGTGACAGCAAATAAGTCAACATTACGTTCGTAGATGTAACCAACAAATCATGGTGTTGGTATTAGAACGAGCTTCTTCCTCCACATTAACACTAATGTTTGTCGGGGCATGTTTTTTAGAACGAGGAATATTCACACACCATGTCGCCTGTTTATTTGTGTTAGACTACTCATTAGCGTGCGTCGTTCCTTACACTTGTGCGAATGTTTGTGGCCGCGACGAGAATATTCACACACTTCATTTGCCTGTTTTATGTTTGTGTTGGCCGCTTGGGTGTTTGGGGGTTTCGTTATGTTTGTGGGTGCCTTTTTAGAACGAGGAGTATTCACACACCTTTTTCGCCTGTGTGTGGTTGACTCATTATTAGCGTGCATGCTTGCTTCACGGCGTTTGTGGGCGCCATTTTTTAGAACGAGGAATATTCACACACCTTTTCGCCTGTTTATTGTGACGGTTCGTCACGAGCCATCTCGGATCGTCGCGGTCCTCGCCAACTTGGCGACTCGTCTCGGATCGTCACGATCCGCCAACTTTTTCAGGGGTAGGTGTACACCACCTGAAGTTCACTTCCGCTCTCCCTTTCCGCGACATGACTTCCGGTGTGACGGTAGAGACAGTCGGTGACGATTCGTGACGGGTCGTACCTACCCGACGACCGGTCACGATCCGTCGCACAGCGTCACCCCTTTTGCGACCCGTTACGGATCGGGTGTATTGGACATGAGTGATTATAACCACTCTATATCGGTTGATATCAAACTCATGGTATCAAAAAACTGCCCAATCATTGGTGAACAAGTTGCTGTCAATTTTATGGCATAATAGGTTACCATAGCAACAATATGATCTACTGAAAACACCCTTAATTTTAGCTTTAAGCGCTTATAACTCGAAAACGAGCTCGGTGACCCCCATTTTTATTACCGAATTGTAATCTACACGATAAGATGCAACTTTTTGCAAAGTTTAAAAAATTCTACGGAGCGGGTTCAGAGCCACCTTAACTGTTTTGTGCAATTTTCAATGCACAATAAATTACATAACAGAAGAGTCCGTTGGAAACTGGAGCGGCAAGATTGCGAGAAAATTGAGCATTATTACATTAAAACTGCCACCTCTCCAGTGTCGCCACATCCTCTCGTCCAGGTTGGATTAGAGATCTTCCCTTCTCAGTCCTTTTCTCCTATTTCGACCCAGCTTAAGTTGGCTTCACGCTGACTCCACTTCCTGTGTGTGCACGCCAGTGCGCGGATCCATGAAATTGAAGGCATGAACTACTACTTGGTGTGGACTGACATTAGGCAACCCTACCAGTCGATTGTAGGCTGCCCAATCATCAGTGTGCCCGGCTTAAAACATCTTTGTATGATTGGCAACAGAGTAGCCGCATTTCGTCTTTCTACAACCTGGAAATATCCTCTTCCCGGAGTGTATTCTGCAGATACGATCCCAAAAACCCACGAGTCACGGGCAGCCCTCGCTCCTTCCCCTGTTTTACTGTAAGATGAACGAGATGCGGTTGTTATCTCATTAGTTGAAAAAACATTTTGGAAGTCAATCAGTAACTTTGTTGCTGTAGGCGTTTTTCTTTTCTTGTTTCCTTTTTTCTGTTAATTAGTTTCTCTTGTTTTTTTTGTTCTTTTTATTTTGGCTTTCTTTAATGGTAAAAAAGCACTTGTTTTAATTTCACATAATCTTTATCATTTTTATCGCACTTAGCCACAATATATACTATTGCCTCTATGTAGAATAAATCGTCTGCTATATAGGTTAAGCTTCTTAATTCAGAACACGACTTATCGGTAGGGCTACTTTTACTCCGGTCTCGTAACATGGATTCACAAGCAAGACGGTCTGAAGTTCCACGTTAGAAAACTGCATAAAACTGCTTGGAGAGACAATTTTGTGGACCAAGCATTGACTTCAGAGGAAGAGAGGGAGAATCTTAGTATGATTTAACGCCCTTCAGTTTACAAAATTCCCGTTATCTAACTGTTGTAGGACGAAAACGATTCCAAAACGTTACATGTGTACGCGATTTGTTTTGAAAACGCCAAAAACATTTCCCGTTTTCATATAGGTGTCAACAGGGCCTAAGGAATACATTTTCAGGGAATTAATTGTTTAGCGAATAGAGCCTTACGCTGGCACGCCATTGCAAAAGCCGCGATTCGTGACTCAAAGGTAATTAAGGAAACTAATGCAATATTAAAATATGTAATAAATATACCGCTGTTTAATTGGTATGTAGCTGAACCGGTCTCTAAGGAAATATGATCATTTTGATTTATGCTAAGAGCAGTGTCAATTTCCGATTTCTCTAGTTCCCACGAAGAGCTGCCATAGATCGGCATACCGGTAAAATAGAACATAGGTTTAGCAACTCTATTGACCAATCAGAGGGTGCGTAGTATCTCAGTTTATAATTTCCTTTATAGGATAATTAAATGAATGCGCGCGCTCTGATCGGTCAATCAGCTATGGTTTATTGTGACAGTAAACTCATGAAAATTTCTCGTGACGTCTGAATTATTATATAAAGGCAATAGATCACAAGTTTTCATGGTTTATTTAAGCAATAGACCACTCTTTCTATGGGTTTACCGGCGCAATAAACCATGCGGGATGTTGGGAGAACACGAGAAAAGCTTGTAAATCACGAGCCGTTAGGCGAGTGATTTACAAGAAGTTTTAAGAAAGGAAAGAAAAAAAGAAAAAAAGTTTTAAGAAAGGAAAAGAAAAGGTTATCAGTGAAAGGCAGAAAGTTTATTAATTAATTCCAAAGTATTTTGACGGAGAAATGTAGAGAGGTGTAGGCGGAATCGGCCATCGCGAAAGTAAAAGACTGTACGGACAGTTTGCAAGTACTACAAACTTCATACGCTTGGTGAAGTGATTCAACGATAACTTTCCAAAGGTTTGCGAATGGAATAAAGGTTAGTTACAGAAACGCTGCTTCCAAAAATTATTTATGTTGAAGGCTATGAAGTGCGTGTCTCTCTGTATTTTGAAAGCTAAGCTCGCGGAAACCAAATTCATTTATCGTGTTATGCATGCATGCGTTTTAAACTCAAAATTTCTCAGTCCTAGGCTTAAATGTCAACTCGTAAGAAATATTCTCCCTGCTTTTTAACAACCCAAATTGATCAGTTGAGGCCGCCTGTAGTCAGAAATGCAGCCTCCACAGACCACGGAAGGCACCGAAAGCACTTAAAAATTCCTTCTAAACTTAAGCGTAAACAGAATCGGCGTAAAATTTTTGCAATGGACAAAAAAGTTTAAGCATATAAACTTATATATCGGAACCAACTTCTGGTCCTGTTTTTCCTTGTAAATTTCCATGTATAGGTTGAATGAAAGATATTCGTGTTATTGACATCTCAGCCAGCGAAATCCGTTTTTTGTCGCTAGTGTTTTGCGTTCCCGTAGAGCTTTGCCTTTGCTTTCGACCACGGCAAATCATCTCTTCCTGCTGGACCCGTCTTCCTCCGCACTATTGTTTTCATTCGTTGGTTTAGATTTTGGTTTATTTTGATTTTCGCCTTCTGACCTTTCCAGACCAAAAGGTGGTTCGAAGTTGGAGAAATTTTCATGACTTTCTTCTGCCATTACGGGAACAGTGACGTAACCACTTTTCTATGTGCGACGAAGGGCTAACGCTCGAAACGTCAGCTTCCGAATCTCTTTACGGTGGACAATTCACATTATCAACCCAGTTGATAAAACCAAATTATCTTGTAATACTCCCACCGACGCAGCACCACAGTTTCTTTAGAAACTTGCCCCCTTTATTCACTTTTCTATGTGTTTACCAGTACAATAGAACATTGGTTTTGCAACTCTATTGACCAATCAGAGCACGCGTAGTATGTCAGTTATTTTATAATTAACAATTAGATTATGAGCTCGAGATTTCTATCGCGTGATAGTTGACGAGGGCGCAGCCCGAGTCAACTATCGCGCGATAGAAATCGAGAGCGAATAATCTAATTGTTTTAGTATAAATCTACTAGTCGTTCAAAACTTAATCTAAATCCTCTTCTCAACACTTCGAAAACGCCAAGAAACGGCCGTCATTTTGTTAACAAGTGCACACTGTTACGCTACTCACTATCTATCAAAGAATAGATAGTGAGTAGCGTAGCCAATCAGAGAACGGCCTTCATGATAGAACGCTAGTAGATTTATACTAAAGGCTGATAAACCATTTGGGATGACACTCGAAGCCAGTATGGCAAGCCGATTGTAGCAATATTCAATAATTTGATATATATTCAATTTAGTATTTATATTTATGTAACATTTTTTATTTATTCAATTCAATATTTATATTTATGCAATATTTCTAAATCCATTTAATTTAATATGTCTATATTTATTTAATTCAATCGCTCAATATCCATTTAATTTAATCCGCATATATTCATTCAATTTAATCCGTATATATTTATTCAATCCGTAAAAATATCCATTTAATTATCAGATTAAACGAGACTTACCTGTAAGTTGAAGTTTGATCAAGATTCTGTCTTGTCATCAGTCCGGAACAAAGGAGTCACATGAGAAGCGCATGCGCGTTGCCGATCAGTATTCAACGTGAGTAGTGCAGGAGAAAACAGGAACGAAGGACACGGGAGGGAGGGTACATGAGGGCATGTGACTCCTTCGTTCCGGACTGATGACAAGACAGAATCTTGATCAAACTTCAACTTACAGGTAAGTCTCGTTTAATCTGATAATTCTATCTTGTCATCAGTCTTCCTCACTACGGAGTCACATGAGACTTCAAAGTCCTGCATTACGAACAACTCATAACAGTAGATAATGTTTATTCCCGAACTCGAGAAAGAATGATACAGTTCAAACAGATCAAAGGGTGTCTGGATTCAACAGCACTGAACCAAAATTAGCTGAGGCAGTGTCAACAGGCTTGTCATAAAACTTTGCAAATGTACTAGAATTAGACCACCCTGCACTCTGCATAATCACTGCTAAACTTAGACCTTTAGCCTTACAACTGGATGTTGATGCAGCTCTGCTGCTATGAGCAGAGTATTTGTTAATGTCGATCCCTGCTGACTCTAACACTTGCTTAACCCATCTGGAGATGGTATCTTTGGACACAGGTTTAAAAGGTTTAACATAACTTATCAGTAACTGGGAGTGGTCCTCTCGCAACTGTTTTGTACGCTGCAAGTATTCCTTAAGATGTTCTACCACACAAAGTTTCTTGTCACTTTGGAAAGAGAGTAAATCAATGGGTGCTAGGTGTCGTCCAGGCTTACTCTGTTTTAGTTTCTCACAAATAGTTATTCTGTAGCGGTCATCCATTTCTTGGATGTAGTTGACATCAAGCTTATGTATAGTCTGTCCACGCTGTCCCGTAGTGAGACAAAGTAACATGGTCAAATTTAGAGTAAGCTGCTTAAGAGATAAGGATCTCAAAGGTGCAGCAGCCCTCAAATAACCTAACACAATATTAACGTCCCAAATTTCAGAATATTTGGGTAAAGCTGGTTTTAACTCAAAAATCCCTTTCATGCAACGAGCTACTAACGGGTGCTCCCCAAACTTTACTCCATCTTCCAAAACAAGTATGGAAGAGAGCGCAGAACGCGCCGTGTTTATAGCGCTGTATCCTAAGCCTGATTTGTAAAGAAAAACGAGAAATTCAATGCCATTTGTTACTCCGGGCTGAAAAACATCAATGTTTTTGTCCCGACAGTACTTATTCCATTTGCTAAGGTACGTGTGATACTGCTTTGATGTGCCTTCTCTCCATGAAGCCATAAGTACGTCTTTTGCTGCAGGTGATAAAGCATACTTGTTTAGTCCCTCCCTGATAAGTGACATACGAGGAGGTTCAGCTTGTGCCAGATTGGATGATTTTCCTTGGGATGGCTGGGCAGTTGAAGTAGATCTTTCCTGGCTTTTAGATACACTGGGTTTTGTTTGAGTAGCTGGAGAGCTCTTGGGTACCATGGTTGTGTAGGCCAATCCGGGAGCACGCAAATCCCCTGTGCTCCCTCCGTCATCAGCTTGTTCAACACTGTTGGAATAACACTAAATGGAGGGAGAGCATAAAAATTTAGGTTGGACCAATTCAGGCTAAATGCATCGATGGCAATAGCCTCTGGGTCTGGTCTGTAAGACACATAAAGTGGGAACTGATGGTTTATTCGAGAAGCAAACAAATCTACATCAGGTTTGAAGTGTAGCCTCAGTAGAGCACAAATTAGTGACGCCCTGTCAAGCCTCCACTCAGATGCTCTTTGGTTTCTGCGGGATTCAAAATCTGCAATAAGATTTTGTTTTCCAGGAATATGTGCAGCACTAAGCCAGATCTTGCGATCTATACACCATTCCCAGATCTCCTTAGCCACAGAATTGCAAGAGTCTGAGTGGCTTGTTCCCATGTGGTTAACCACAGTCACTGCTGTAGTGTTATCACACATTATTCTGATATGTGTATCGCTCTTCTCTTTAGCAAAAGTTTGGAGCCCCAACAAAATAGCCAACATTTCCAGATAGTTGATGTGGTGTTTAGATTCTGAATGGGACCAATTTCCTCCTGAGGACAACCCTGACAATTCCGCCCCCCAAACCCATTAGGGAAGCATCTGTTGTTATTTGATACTGGGGTTGTGGGTGGTTGATTACATTGTATGCATCTCCCACATGTTGAATCCACCAGTGTAATTCAGATTTAGCATAATGAGACAAAGACATCAAGTCATCAAAATTACCCTTTGTTCTAATCATGGCTAGGGATTTATCTTTTTCCAGGTGGCGGTAGTAAAGAGCTCCATGCATGATCCCCGGGTAGCTAGAAACTATTTTCCCAATAACACTTGCTACTTCCCTAATAGAAGGGGAAGAGTTTTCTAGTAATTCAGTACAGACATTTTGTAAGCTAGTAGCTTTCTCTCTGGTCAGTTGTATTGTCATTGTCACTGAATTTATTACAAACCCTAGGATAGTAAGTACTTGTGTGGGTATGAAAGTGGACTTCTCTGGGTGTACAATCAAGCCTAATTTATCCAGCAGGACAGTAGTGCCTATAACATTTAGGACACATTTCTCATGGGTTTGCCCTTGTAGGTAAAGGTCATCAAGATGTGCCACAGCTATGTGTCCTTGTTTGTGCAGAGTAGACAGAGGGGGCTTAAGAATTTTAGTAAATATACGGGGGGGGCACATGACAACCCATTAGGAAGGCAGGTAAATTCATACAACTCTCCCTCCCAGATAAAGCGCAAAAATTTTCGATCTGAAGATCGAATGGGGATAGAGTAATAGGCATCCTTCATGTCAACAGAAGCCATATAACAATTTTGGGAAACTAGTTTGGTTATGGTAGAAAGTGAGTCCATTTTAAAATGATAATGACTCACTGACTCATTAAACCGCTTGAGATTTAGTATAAGACGATGGGTCCCATCCTTCTTAGGACGAAGGAATACATTAGACAAAATTTGCCCAGGTATAGGTGACACCTTTGTGATGACCCGTTTCTCAAGCAGCTTATGCACTTCTTGACGAACAATGGGATATTCATGTTCTGAGAAGATTTGATTAGGCAATTTGTGTTGAACAGGGGTGGCAGTACACTCAATAGCTGCTCCCAACACATCAGATAAGAGGATTTTGTCATTAGTGAGAGTCCTCCAAGCTGTAAAATGAGCAGCCACCTGCCCAGCCTTAAATGTATGGCATAACATTTGTAAATAATTCACCAGGTTGGGCAGGAAACTTCCAAAACCACTTACCCTGTTCTTTATTTGCAGCAGTTGTCCCATTATTTCTTGTCGTTGTTTGGTGATTTTTTCTTTTTGTAATGCCGGTTCTGGCCTTTCCATAAAAAATCTCTTTTAGGACCTTTAGAGTAATGGTCATGTTGGTTTGAGGTTTGCTGTTTCCCTTTAAAGGGACCATTCTTAGATGAGGATGCAAAGGAATGGCTAATTTTGCTAGCTTCTTTGGCATCTCGCAGTTGCTTTGCCAGGTCGTCACCGAAAAGGTATTGACTAGTGATGGGCACCTCAGCTGAGCAAATAGCAGAATATTCCGCCTTCAATGATGGTTTGATCTCATCTCTTCGCAGCTGGGCTAACTGTGTATTTACATGCCCCAGCATTGCAATGGTGTCAACTTGTTTAGCCATTATTTTGTTGTTTTCTAGACCAGTGGGATTTTGAACAAGCACATTGGTCGTTTGCAACGTAGCAAAAGTGATTTTGCGGATAACCTGCTGCAAATTTGAGATCTTCAAGTCAACTTTCTTTTTCTTGGCATTTAACTGGCTCCATATCTCAGGGTTCACTTTAATACCCTTTATGTCGGAACAGTTCTGAGGCTGTTTATATTTATCTGAGAAACTTTTAATTTTGTCGGAGGGCAGCTTCTTGCCCCATCGTTTTAGAGCAATATCAGCTAACTCTTGCTGGATTTTGTCGCCGGTGGCGTCATCCTCATCAAGACTATTTGCACAGTCTTGGAGAAGCTGTTTCTCCTTGTCGGGGGTTTCCCGCTCTTTTTGGCCGGTGGCCTTTGAACACTCGGTGAGCATTTTAATGTCATCTGCGTCGTCCAGATCGTCACTAGCGTGAAGACTGATATTATCATCCGAGGGGCTAGAATGACGCCGTCGTTTGCCCGACTTGTGACAGGTTTCGTCAGACTCAGAGTCTGAATTATCCGATACGGCGGATGTTGACTGTCTCTTTAAGCCCGGTGGGCGTTCTTTAGGGGCTGGCTTTTCGCACAATTTAGCTAAAAGACTAGCCATTTTCCCCATGTTGCTGTTTATGTTATCTAGAGATAACGCAAGATCTCGGTTGTTGAGATTAGATGGATCTTCCCTGCTTGGAAAACTGTCGGAGGTGCCGTGCACATCACCCGACGTTGCCGTGTTTTCATCTGACATTTTGGGAAGGAATCGCTCGAGCTGTAGAAGAAAAAGTCTGGTAAGTTCTAGAATCTAGCCTTACCTTGTTCTCCAGGTATGTAAAGGATGGAAAAACCCGGTGATGGTGCAGACTTGTAAGGATTAATGATTGAAAATACTCACAACTTGAAACTGTCAGCGAAACGCAAACACACTGATCGGCAACGCGCATGCGCTTCTCATGTGACTCCGTAGTGAGGAAGACTGATGACAAGATAGAATCTCGGGGACTGGGTCAAGCCATCGGATCTGAAAGCTAAGGGCCTGTGGAAGAATCGTTGCAATACAATATGGCGGATGAGGTTAGAAGAGACCTGCCGTCGTTTTCAGCCTCAGTTTTAAACAAAACGGAGTATCTTTGTCAAGATGATGTGGGCGATGGAACAACCGAAGCGCATGCTGAAGTTATCGATCAGGATGTATCGGGATGTATAAGTATCTCAGTGTGTTCGCTCGCATACTAGCGATCTTATTCAATCGCCGATCGATCTGAGGTTTACAATGCGCCTTTTTTCTTTAAAATAACGTGTATTTCAAGGGTTATCAATAAAGATACCAAGAGCATGTTTGTACAAGGAATTTTGGCGCGTGAATCGGTTTTGTTTGTCGTTGTAACTGTGGACTTGAATCAGACAATCTGTTATCAATTGCGACAACCGTTCGGAGACGTCGTGTGTTTATATCAAGATTAAGAAAGCCCCCCAAATCTGTTAAGACAAAGCTTCGTAAGAAAATGTATGGTTTTTGAGCAGACTTTTTGATCTTTCACCTGCCCCAGTCTGCGGTATTTAACGCTATCAGTGTTCTAGGGATTTGGGTACGGGGGTACCCAAAACTAAGGGGTACCCAAATCACTGTGACACTGGTCCGGTCAGTAGAAAATAGGTAAACTGTAAAGAAAGGACCACTTGCCCAAACAGTAGCGAAGTGAAGCCGGATCTTTTTTAAGATCAGGATCAGCAGTGTTCAATAAAGCATAAATCTAAGTGAAAGGCTGATCAAACAGCTAAGGTAAATTTTAATGCCCAATATTTCGGTTAGACAGAACTAACCTTCTTCAGGGGCTACACTAAAGCTGACTAAAAATGGAAACAAACGGTTCCAATATTTAAAATGATACAAGGAAAATTTGTGACATAATTGGTTGATAAAAATAGAAAAATAGTAAAAGTGACGGTTACAAGTTGGTTATAAAAATATATAGAAATATCCCGACCTATCCAATCGAACAAAACCGAACAAAAAAAACAATCGAACCCAATCGAACTCCAATCGTTCGATTGGGTTCGGCAATCGAACAAAGTCGAATACCTATTTTGCTGTGAGTTCGATTTTCGAACCAATCGAACCAATATAATCGAACAAAATCGAACTAATCCAATGCAATTGTCTCTTGACGCCTCAAACTGAGTAAAACACGTGGAATATAATCATTGTCAGCTTTTATTGAATAACCAGGAACTCAACATCATACTGCAAGAATGTCAATGTTCGAACAAAACAAAGCAAATAAAAGGCAATTTCGATGACTGTTAAGGTACTGTGACTGTTAAAAGGAAATGCTTCTCAACAGAGAAAAATCGCACCATGTCAACAACAACAACACAGGCAGCTGTGTTTAAAATTAGTATTATAATAAGCAGAAGGGACCTCGCTGCAGCCATTAGTCTCTCCAGGTTCTCCAGAGTGGCCAAGAGTGACGTGGAGAAGAGGAGAGCAGTCGCCAGCGTAACACAATAATGTCGGTAGAAGATAATTTTGTCAACATAGATGCTAAAAATAACAAAACAATTAGTAAAACAATTTTTTTCTTACGATCAAAATCAACGTAGTAGGCAAGAAACTTGTAACTGTAGCTTGTAACTTGTAACTGTTCGCGAGTGTCCGGTAAGAATGCTGTTTGCCAGCTTGTGTTGATCCTAGAATCACGCCCGACGAAATTTATTCCGTGGGCCAGTTGTGCGGCGTCATCGGAAGATTGCTGTGCATGCCACAACGTTCGATTGTGTTCGATTGGCAAAATTTTATTGTGAGTTCGATTATGTTCGATTGAGTTCGGCAATCAAACGATTGGTGTTCGATTGGGTTTGATTGCCGAACTGTTCGATTGGATAGGTCGGGAAGTATAAACGGATTAAATTTCGTCACGCCTGTTCATCCCAGAGGGTTCAAGTGTCTTGTCCTTGTAGATTAAAAATGCCTCTCTTGCCTTACGGATCGCGTCTCTATTTGAATTAATAAGTTCAAGAGGAATCAGTTCTATTTTGTCCAGTGAATGGCCAGGGAGAGTGAAGTGATCAGAAACGGCGGTGGGTTGATCGATGTCACGTTGTGTGATGGCTTTCTCTACTGTGCGTCGGTGTTCTCCAAATCTATCGCTAAGGCGACGTTTAGTGTCCCCTATGTATTGGATCCTGCATTTGGTGCATTGTATCATGTACACGAGGTTATAGAAGAAGAGCAGGCGATGTGATTCCGTATACCTTTTTGCTCGTTAGTAGCGAACAGAGTGTAAGACGTGGTTCCTTCTTTAATAAAACGGCACGTTTTACACCTTCTTCTGTTACAACGGAAAGATCCCGGTGCCAAGGGGGTGGTCAGCAGTGTTTGGCCCTGACTAGTATGTCACGTAGGTTGTTGCATCGGCGGTATGATATGAGAGGAGGAGAAGGGAATGCTGCTTGGCAACATTGTGAAGAGCGAAGAATGTTGAGGTTGCTGGAAATGACTTGAGGTATGTTAGGTAAGGCTGGATTAAATGTAACTACAAATGGAATTCTGTTGGACTCTTTTTTCGTGGATGTTTTGAGGGCTCTACTGCGTGGAATTTGGCGTACTTTGTCGATTTCGTCTTTAATGAAACGGTATTTGTATCCTCTCTTGATAAGATGACTTGCGAGTGCATCAGACTGTGTGTTGAAGAACTCATCCGTTGAACAAATTCTTCTTAGTCGTAAGACCATGCTAAAGGGAATGGATTGTTTAGTGTGAGATGGGTGACAGGATGATTTAAGGAGGTAGTGATGTTTGTCAGTGGGTTTAACATAAAGGTCCGTTTCCAGTCTACCGTTGAGGAGCATTACTTTGACATCAAGGAAAGGGATTTCGTTGTAAGAGAAGGAACTGGTAAACTTCATAGTAGGATGCAGGTTGTTTAAGTATGTGATGAAATCATTCAACTTCTCTTCGCCATGTCTCCAAAGGAGAAATATATCGTCGAAATCAGGAGAGAGTGTGTAGCAGCTGCTAGGGCTTTTTGTTCAAAATTGCCCATGAGGAGCTTGGCGTAGGAAGGGGCCATTTTTGTTCCCATCGCAGTTCCATTGATCTGTCTGTAATGTTGTCCATTAAAAGTGAAAGTGTTATTTGTTAAGATCATCCGGTAGAAAATATCACGACAATCTCTTATCGTATATCGATATAAGCATCCTGATACTTATACATCCTGATACATCCTGATCGATAACTTCAGCATGCGCTTCGGTAGTTCCATCGCCCACATCATTTTGACAAAGATACTCCGTTTTGTCTAAAACTGAGGCTGAAAACGACGGCAGCTGCAGGTCTCTTCTAACCTCATCCGCCATATTGTATTGCAACGATTCTTCCACAGGCCCTTAGCTTTCAGATCCGATGGCTTGACCCAGTCCCCGAGATTAAATGGATATTTTTACGGATTAAATTGAATGAATATATACGGATTAAATTAAATGGATATATACGGATTAAATTGAATGAATATATACGGATTAAATTAAATGAATATATGCGGATTAAATTAAATGGATATTGAGCGATTGAATTAAATAAATATAGACATATTAAATTAAATGGATTTAGAATATTGCATAAATATAAATATTAAATTGAATAAATAAAAAAAAAAAGTTACATAAATATAAATACTAAATTGAATATACTGTATATCAAATTATTGAATATTGCTACAATCGGCTTGCCATAAGCCAGTCTAAAATAGGTATGCTACAATAAGGCTAGGAAATTCGCCGCTCAAGGAAAGAATCAAAATTGGCACTGACAATATGCAAAGATTTCGAGGGTAACATGCTAGTAGTTTGTAGACTAAATTGTCAAAGAGAAGAGAAATGACAACAACAATATCCACTCTAGTGTACACAGTACACTTACAAT
>CAXHUQ010001242.1:48700-63700 GCA_964020085.1 Micromussa lordhowensis
ATCCATAGTCGTGAGAATTCCTCTGACCGACCAAAGCGACTTGTGTCGAATATGCTCCTGTTTTTCCAGTCCTAGGCTCTGCATCAACTTAAACATTGATTGGAAGTTTTGGTAAGCAATGCCATGCTGAACCTGCCAATACAATGTCATAAATACATGTATGTTGGTAGAGATTACGCTCATCAGGTTTTTCTTGAATAATGGAAGTCGTTAACATTTCCGCAGCAATGGAGTCTTGGTGTTTCTGTCCGCTGCAGTGTTCCATAAGTGCCAAGGTTTGGAAATGTACAGCGGGTTCCATTCCATACGAGGAGCTCTTGTTATGTTTGCTCTTCCCCTGGTGGAGTCGACATAGCAAACAGAACATACCCTTCCCTTCGATGAAAAGTAACCACCACAGCCCCATTGTTGAATCATAGCTAATATCATGTCGAAAAATTTCCATGGATGGCTGAACTTTTTCCTCCCTTTCTCCTTCTGAAAGTGGCATTTGCTTCCAGTACAGTGGTAGAAACTGCACACTTTCACCTTCACCTCACCTTCACCTCCACCTCCGCTGTTTACCATTTTGTGTGTTTCGCTGACGTGAGGTGCAGCAGAAGATGGCTCGCTGAGAGAAGTAGGTGTAGGACTGCCTTTAGGGAGAACAGTCAAGTCTTGCACAAGCACCTGTTGGGTATTAACACCATTAACGGTCGATAAAGATTCCTTCAGCTGAGGTTCTTCAGTATTCTCTGCAGGCCGACCAATTGCTCTAGATTGTCCAGACGTATCATCTGTACCCGGAATATTGGCCTGCGATTGCCTATAACCCCAAAAAATGTTTTTCGCTTTGTAAAATCTTTGTATGGAATTATGAAAAATGCTGCAAAAATTTTTGCAATTGGTTAAAACCCGAATTTTTTATGAATTTTTAAAGATCGTAAAAAGCGCACTTTTTCAAAAGACGACCGAGCTGCAGAATCGCTTAAAGAAGTCTGGGTTTAGCGCAATTTGTGACGTCATTCCAGGCCATTAATCGCCTTCTTGTTTAGGACAGTCTTTGCTTCGACTGCAAGAAAGAAAATGCCAGATAAATGCGTTGTTTTCGGATGCAACAACAGGCCAAACAAGGAAAAGGGCATAACCCTTCATCCAATTCCTTTTGAAGGGACTGATGACACGGAGAAGTGCAAAAGAAGAAAGAAGTGGGTCGACTTTCGAACCCACAAAATATTTGGCGGTGTGTTGGAAACGCTTCCTGGATGAAGATTACTCAGTTATGTTTTCTGATTTGGCTAACATTGATTTTCAGAGAAGGCTGCAGAAGGATGGTATTGGGATTTGTGTCTTCCCAACGATCTGCGTACCTTGTATTTCGATGGAAAGTAAACCAACTGAAAGCAAGCGAATGCGAGGAAGGTGACAACAAAATATGCATTCATGTATTACAAGTAGTTTTTTTATCTTGCTACATTTGCATTTCGTTGTAAAAGAAGAAAAAAGTGAAAATGCTGGACGGCATTATCAATAGATGTGATTAGTACGTTTTTTTGAGTTATATAAACGTTCTTTCAACAAAATACTGAATGCTGAAAACATTGAACCCGTAATACAAGGACAATAACCGAAGCAATGTGAGCAAAGGCCTGGAATGACGTCACTAGTCCCATTCTCCGCTTTGCTCGGTCGTGCTACAAAGAACGCTCACTTTAAAAATTCATAAAAAATTCGGGTTTTAATCAGTTGCAAAAATTTTTGCGGCATTTTTCCTAATTCCATGCAAAGATTTCACGATGCGAAAAACATTTTTTGGGGTTATAGTCACTTTAATAGTTTAAATTTAGTACATTTTCCTAACGTATTTCACAACAGAGTAAGGGTAAAGGTAGAGTCTATTTCTCTCCTTCATGCTTGTTTTGCTCTCGGTTGCAGTTATATACATTAATTGACTTCCGTGATCTTCTGTTTGAATTCCCATATTTTTTTTTTCGTCATACAGAAGAAATTTATCTCAAATCTGTTGTGAAAAACAGAGCTTTTCCAGACCATGTTAATACAATAAACGTAACATTAATTTTTATTGATATATTTCAGATAATTATCAAAAGTATGCGGCTATTCTTTTCATGGTGCAACCATAATTAAATTATCAGCGTATTCTCTGTGGAAAAATTTCCTTCTCGATCAAGTCTTAAAAAAATTGTTTCCCTAAGTGTTATGTAGGGAATCATTTGCTCAATTGTGCCTGCTATTAAAAATCAAAACAAAAACCCTGTTTGAACCTTGGTAGCAGAGACCGTGCAGAAGCCAGAATCAAACAATCTAAAACTATTGGCACTCAGACAAAGGCACCTAGTACTTATTGTCAATCATTTCAATTCTGTTAGATCATCACATGCAAGCCTCATATAAAGTAATAACTATTACTTTAATAACAATTGAAGGGCTTCCTGCAAAAAGGGCGTATATCGCTTTTTTAGCGGATTTTCATTCTTTGCAGGATCAAGCTAATTTTTGGCAGACTTGTGTTGACATGAAAAACATTGTTCCGAAATTGATTTTGTTGGTTTGCGCTTCGTTTTCGAGAAATAACGTATGCAAAAAAACTCGGTCTTCTAAGCGCCATCTTTTGGAGATCTTTTAGCACCTATCTAGCAGACAGACTGTTGAGAGTGTGCAAAGTCAAAATCAAATCCCACAGAATCTTAGCTGCACTTTCTTTTGAGTCAAGGGAAAATAGCACACAAGCGGAAATCTGGGAACAGATTGTTTACATTGGTTATTGTGACGTGAAACACAACACGTGAATTGATCAAGCGTCAAAAGGAAATAGTGCATACTGCCTTGGAGCTCTGTCAACTAATATTTTAAGCCTTGTTTTAAAGTACCTTGCATGCCTGCCTGGTGGTTGAGAGGCATCATAAAGCCTTGATAAACCCGTAAGTCACCAGCACGTTTTAAAGAACCAAAATGTGCTCTGATGTTTGAGCGAGGATATACTCATGTTATCGTTGCTTGAAGTCAGGTCGATCCAGGCAGCAAAGTCCAAGAGCAGTTCTTGCCCAAGAAAAAATGCTTCTCGTGAGTTGTGGCTCATTTGCCAAGCGTTGCTGGTGTCAAAGTTTGGAAAGCGAGAACTGGTTTTAGACTTATAAAATGTCTTGCATCAATGGGAATGTGGTTGTGTATGCACAAGGCGAAAGGAAACTTCCCAAGCATGCATAGCGATCGCGCTCAGTGGACGTTTCATTGGTTTGGTGGCCTGGTAAACAGCAACATACCGTAAGAGGAAGTGGATTTTTGGAAGTTATTGACACAGGCATTCACACAGATAATGGACAACAAGTAGCAATCGATTATAACATAAATTTTATTTCAAATCGGCATGATTTGCAGTGTTTCGAACTTCTGGGATCAGAGGACAGAACCCTAACCTTGAAGGCTTCACGAAGTCAACATTTTGCTCTGCCGTAAGTCAAAAGAGCATCTCTGTGATCGCTTATTGTCGTAGACTGCGAGCGGTCCCTCTTTTGCTCGAAAATTCGTAGAGAAAAATGGAAGGAAGAACGGAAATCAACATGAGCATGCGAGCGTGATATGCGAAGCCGCAAGCCGTAAGTAGTGCAGGCGTCGGACACGGCTCGCGGCTTTTATGAAACAAAAGGTTTCTTTTGTTCTTTTGTTTTTCAAAGACTGAGTCTTTTGCATACGTTATTTCTCGAAAACGAAGCGCAAACCAACAAAATCAATTACGGAACAATGTTTTTCATGTCAACACAAGTCAGTCTGCCAAAAATTAGCTTGATCCTGCAGAAAATGAAAATCCGCTAAAAAAGCAATATACGCCCTTTTTGCAGGAAGCCCTTCAATTCT
Source organism: Micromussa lordhowensis (assembly GCA_964020085.1). Lineage (NCBI taxonomy): Eukaryota > Metazoa > Cnidaria > Anthozoa > Scleractinia > Lobophylliidae > Micromussa > Micromussa lordhowensis. The sequence goes on from CAXHUQ010001242.1 coordinate 52,556, forward strand.
TACTTCTATTGGATTTCAGAATACGTCACAGTGGACACTGATTCGCTTACATTTGCTATATAATGAACTCACATTATGTGTTTGATTTGAATTTGAAAATGATGGCATTGAGTCGTTGAAACATCATTCTTTAACCCATTGATCTCCGCATCAAACTGTCCGCGACCCACCCCTAATTTCCTGGCGTTTTTTGGAATATTTCAGAGCGAGCGAAAGCAAAAAAATAAACCATATGCGCAGTAACCACAGACACAAGGTCAGGTTTCAAGACTTCGTTTATTGAAAGTTCAATAACTGAACAGCCAAAATATTAAAAAATATCAACAGGAAGAACTTAACTTGATGTCTTTAACTTGTAAGAAAACAAGAAATTATATTTTTTCCTTTGCCGCGCGACAAAACCCGAGAAAATTGAATACCCAAAAATGAGTTAATTTTTTACTTTAGAGGACAAAGCGAAACCGAATAAAACAGAATTTTCATTCTTTTACTGTAACGTATAACATTTAAGAAAACACCAGACCATTAAGGTGAAAAATACAAGTAAAAACCAATTTAAAAGAAGAAATTCAGATAATTTTTTCGCCGCCCGACGAAATTATACAGTGTGGCCAAAGAAAGATGAAAGTTGTACATCAAAAACACGACAAAAACAAGCCAATTATCTTGAGATAAATCGTTTTTCAACTGTGTAAATTTAGTGCCCACCTAGTTCTTTCCTCAAAAGTTCTGTAGAAGCTGAACAAGGCTCAATAAAATATATTTCAGGGAAGCGAATACACAAGACAAACAAACCACGGCAGTCGCCGTAAATTAAATATGCAGAAATTCAGCGTGACAAAATACTGTTCACTTTTAAAACCTAAAATTCAGAAATAAAGGCGACCAAATGAAAGAAACATGACAGGGAGTTCAATAACAATAAATTTTCATTCAACATAAGGCAAAAAACTTATCTAAAAGCACAAAAATGTTCAAAATTTCACGGACGTGATTTACCGCATGACCGCATGTTCGAATTAATTATTCACGCTAAAGCGAAAGCGTGAGTTTTTCCCTACAAGTTTTGAAGTTATTTTATCGGCCGTGGCTTTGCCATTTGTGCTAAACGCTAAATTCAACTTAGAACTAATACTCTACATTACCATTTTTGTTTTCTTAAGTCCAGGCAGCTGCTTTAAATCCGCGATCTGTATTCAAAACTCACTTGAAAGCGCAACAATCGTCTTGTTTTCGCCGCGGTTAAAGGAAGGAAAAATTTTCCTCCAGAAAGGTTTGAGGACTCCATTCACCTTGGTCTTCCATTCTGAGACCACCAAAACATCGATTTATGTTTTTCCTTTTCATTTTAAATGCCAAAGAAGCAATTTCTCCGTTTTAGGAATGAAAACAAGACCCTGGAAGTTTGTAGATTTGTCGTGCAACGCGCCATGATTACCTGCGCTTTTCGAGCGCATGATTTTAAGACGAAAAACCATCTTTCTAGGACCCCTAAAGTCGTCTAAAAATATGCTCAGAAGGTCCATTCTCATTGGTTTATTTGTCCTTAACAACAATAGAACAATAGGAGGACCAAAATATCTTCAGGGAGGGTAGGAGGGGCAATTGTCCTGACATGCTTTTTTACGGCCGGTTACGGCCGGCACGGGAAATTGGGGGTGGGTTTTCGCACGGCCGGTTACGGCCGGCACGGGAGACAATGGGTTAATATTACTGCTTTTTATTCTTAATTGCTTAAATTGAAATCTTTAGTTATTACAAATTTTAAAGCAAGATTATTACCTTTTGCATGAAAATTAAAAATTGCACCAAAAGTTTGTTCCCTAATAGGCGATTTGCATGATGGCGTCATTTGACTACAACTACCAGAATCCTTCACTTTTTCTGTTTCTTATGTTAATTAGAGCAATTGTTATTTAACCCCCACTGGGAAAATAAAAATTTAAATAACAAAGAAAAACCGAAAGGAATTCTGGTAGTTGTAGTCAAATGACGACAACGTGCAAATCTGCTATTACATGTTGCATCAATTGTAATTACATTAGGTAACGTACATGTAACACATATCATTGCCACTTGAAAAGGTTTTGGATTTACATGTATGTCTAATTTTTACCCTTTATAATGTCTTTAGAAAGTGCAGTGCAATTTACCGACACTTATGATGGAGAAGTCTTGTCAGGATTGCTGAATACTTCTGTGTCCTTCAAATGGACCTTCAGTGGAGACTTTGATTTTCTTACATTTGGTCTTAAGTCAAGTGATACAAATGATGTGAATGTCACCTTAGTTTCCTTGACAAAGGCTGGAGCAAACTCAATATCCATCCCATCATCATATGTAGGACGTGTGAGTGGTGAATGGAACAACAAAATATCACCTGGTGAAGTCACTTTTACCCTTACTTCAGCTAGATTAGAGGATTCTGCATTATATGCCTGCCAGATTACTCCTTCTGATGTTTCAAACGATGCAGTTGATGTTGTTGAACTGGTTATTAAAGGTAAGCACCTAGTTTATATTTGTGACCCTCCATGGGATTTCAGGGATGACACGCCACTTGCAATGCCTAATTAAGATTCTGCTTTTGTTTTCATCGCATGCTTAAAACAAAGCCGTGTGCTCGGTCAAACAAAGGAGTGTGCCAAGTTTGAAAAAACAACAAAGTGGTGCAAAATGGCACAGTGGCGAGTGAAATGGCACACTAGTGAAATGACACACCAAGCAAAATGACTCACTAGCCGTGTCTTTTATGAAATCTTGTGTCGACCCGAAATACTGCAGCTAACTGTCAGAAAAGTACAAGCCATGCACCTTTATTCCGCAACGATTTTCGTGTTCCATCAAATAACAAACATTTCGAACAAAATGAATATTTATTCCTTACCTCATACTCCTTTGTCTGGAAAATAAAAAGAAACCTTGCAACTCTTGCTCTCTCTAAAGTTTCTTAGGAACAAACAAGAGCAAGTAAGTGGAATTTGAACCGATGTTGTTTTGTTGTTATCAATACTTTCCATCCCAACTTCTGCTCGGCGTATGACACGTTTCACATGACAGTGTTTGACCAATCACATCTCGGCGGGGCTAAAGCACAGGTCACAGGTCACAGGTTACAGGTCACAGGTTGCAGGTCACAATAAAAAAATTGTGAATTTGTGGTGAGTTCGTATTTGGTTCACATTTCTTTTAGTTTGTATTCTCTATTCATCCCTAGTAACCCGATGATGTCATCCTATTTCTTGAAGATTCCTACTTTGAGATTTCAATGTCCTTGAGATCCACATTTTATTGTGGGTTTCTTTAGCCCTACTTCTTCTAGTAATAATACTGGGCTAATGGTTTACTGGGACATCACTAATGGACCCTAATAGTACTGATATCCACCCTACCCCGGAAGAGACAAAGCCAAGAGATCACGTGATTAGTAGTCAAGCACATGTAGCAAAGATGGCAGACTATGAGGTGAGTTACCGCTTTCATTTCGTTTTTTTAGAAGATCTTGTCCTTTTATTACCATACTTTATCCACAAAGAGCTATCGGTTAGTGAAATGGCATTGTGTACATTTTCTAGTCTTCTCGGATAAGGACGATAAACAGTAGGCCCCGTCTCACAACTCTTCATAATTCATTCTGTGGGACGTAAAAGAACCCACACACTGTTCGAAAAGAGTAGGGCACGTAGTTCCCGGTGTGGTGGTCTATCTCTCGTCTGATGGTTAAATGCTCGGAGATATTAGCTGCATAAGCTACTCTAAAATACGAGGGTAAAGAAAGTAATGTATAATGTATGTATTCCTACCACGCAATCAGATCATGTTCATGCGTCTTATATGAACAAAGACTGTGTTGTTTATGGCGATTAAGTGCCGAGAATGCGATCGAATCTTATTGAAATAGCGACTCAATGCGCGTCAAAAGTGACTATATTTCTTACTATATTGTCTGTTCTTTTAACCCTTACCATACTCCAAAAATCCCCAAATGGTATTCCATTGGTATATAAGAAAAATTGCTGAAAACGGTGTGAGAAAAGAAGCCTCGACCGTATAAAAGTACTTGAGTGTTTTTGTTTTGTAATTTTTGGTGATTCCGTATAGGTATGTCAATTTCACTTAAGAGTCGAAATTAAACCTCTGGTAGACAGTAACACAAGACAGTCTATTTTCATAGAAAACGCGTGTACATGATCTGATCACGTGCTAGGAAAACGTACACAGTGCCATGTCACTAACCGATAGCTCTTTGTGGATAAAGAATGGTAATAAAAGGACAAGATCTTCTAAAAAAATGAAAAGAAAGCGGTAACTCACATCATAGTACGCCATCTTTGCTACACATGCTCGACTACTAATCACGTGATCTCTTGGCTTTGTCCCTTCCGGGGTAGGGTGGATATCTGTGCTATTACATGTGGAGACCATTAGTAACGTCCCAGTAAACCATTAGCACAGTATTATTACTAGGACAAATAGGACTAAAGAAACTTTTGATAAACGCGGATTTCAAGGACATTGAAATCTCTGAGTAGGAATCTTCGAGAAATAGGACAACATCATCGGGTTACTAGGGATGAATAGAGAATACAAACTAAAAAAAAACACGAACCAAATACAAACTCACCGCAAATTCACAATTTTTTTATTGTGACCTGTGACCTGTACTTTAGCCCCGCCGTCAATTGTCTTTTCTTGCGTTGACAAAAAAATGTTTCATTCAGCTGCATCGTTTAAAAGCGCTTTTTCTTATATTGTTCTCTTCAAAACCGCAGAACACATATCGCGAATGACTGAATTAAAGCAACATTGTGTAAATTAAAACAAACATTGTGTCAAGTTTTTTGAACAACCGTGCTCGTGAGCTGTTATTTTGATAGTATGCCGTAGCTAACAAAATTCGTCCACTAAAAATCCAAAACATTTCGCTTCGCATTTCAAAACAAATATCGAGTAACTGTTCAACTGTAATTCATTGTGGACTTTAGCCTATGAGAGTTGACTACGACAAGCGTCGAAACATCGAGATTTTAAAGTATGCCCAAGCAAGAAACATTTCTTAAATTAACAAAGCCCAAGAAAATTTCCACGTTTTTTAAAACACTTCCCGTCTGCCAGGTGTCTAGACACGATAGCAATCATAAGAAATATAAACTTTCCGGTGCTATTTTTTTTTTCACAGCGCCGTTTAAAAGTCCCATTATCTTTATAAGCTGATTATTCGAAATGGAAATCATTTTATTCCATGAATCAAAACTGACAAAACAAAATGGTATGCATGTTTGTAGCTGCCGCAATATTCAGCCCGAATGAAAGAATTGTAACTTGTTTACTCTTTGAAAATACACCATATTCATACCGAATGTTATCTTTAGGAAATGTCGTTGACTTCCTTTCACAAAGTAACAAAAGAAGCAAACACAGGCGAACAATAACCAAGCTCATACATAATAATGCGTTACCTTTAACGCGCTAAAACGGGCTACAACGCGAAGTCAAAATGCAGGCTAATGCAGCAAAATGTGTGCGCGTTATTAACCCAAATTTTGGTTCGTTTAGTTCTGAGCGGTACTGTATTAGGGTTTAAGAGGTGTTTAACATTTGTAACACCCGCCTTGTGCCAAGACTCATAAAATACTGGCTTAGTTGCGATTTTTATTTCATGGTTGTTCCATATTATGGCGTCATATGGATCTGCTTTTTCTTGATCTATTTCAGCTTTGAGTTTTTTTTATTATTTCCCAATAATTTAGAATTTCTGAGTACAGTACCGCTCAGATATACGTTAACCAAAACATGCGCATAATACGCGTATAAATATACGCGTATGTGCGTATAGGTATACGCGTATATGCGTATAAAAATGCGTATATACCCACATACGCCTATACGCGTATGTTCATTAGTATTTATGAGCTAGGTTATTGTCTTTTTTCTGTCAGCGCGCTATTGTTCTAAAGAAAAGCTTGACAGCACTAAAAAACTAAACGACTACAGTACGGGCAGCATGAAGACTTCTCGCGATACGCTGTTGCAAGTGTATTTGAGTTAGAAAATATGTGCTTATCGATATTAACGGGTTATCCTTTTCGAACGGAACTTTCATGCGAAGAGGAGACGTTTTCACCACTTATCACACTACATCCGCCGCAACGGCTTTGGAATGTGTTCAAAATAAATTTAAATACCGCTGCATCATATTTCAGCAGAATCGACAAAGAAACCCGCATGTGCAACTTCTCCCAAGTTTAGCGGCGAATATTTTGGACATTTGCGAATGTAAATGCGAATAGTTTATTTCTTGTTTACATGCGAGATTCACGACACTCGTCATTTGCGTGCTGCGTAATTCTGCGTATGTTTTGTCTAAACTAATTCTCAAGTTGTCCCAAGTATTTTAAATTATGTTTTCCACTTAAACTGTTTGCTTGTTACAAAATGGTGAATTTGAGCCATTTGGTGGGTTTTGCTTTGACTCTTACTGCACGTTGTAAGGAGTCAAGGGTGGAACTGGAAGGCTCATTTTCGACCGCCCAGCGCCAAGCAGATTTTCACGCAGAAATTTGAATTGTCCGGCTTCCAAATCGAACACCAGATAAACTGAAAGGTTGATGCTTCTTCTCGTGGCATTCAATCGAAGATCCATTTAAACTCCAAGTGCTAACCACCAAATAATTTTCCAGAAATACAGCTTTCGAAGCGACCAGCATCCACGGATTCGTGTGCTAAGAGCAACAGTCGCGCTGTTTTCTCCACGCTGATTGGATGCATTCCTTACCATCATCCAATCAACGTGAAGTAACAGCGTGACTGCGGATGAGCTTTCAGAATGTCACAAACGCAAGTTGTTCGAATGCTAAGTTCATAGCAAGGAGCATTCAAACAGAAAAGTTTTTAAGCTATTAGCCTTGGGCAAAATGCTCTAATCTGGTAGCTCATGTTGACTCATCCCACTACAATGACCGGATACCTTCGAGACGATTTCGCAGACCGTTCGAGCAATTATTAATATTATTTTTTAGTCATCCGTTCGAAGAGCAAACCAAACCGTTTGAACAGTTTACAAATCTGTACGATAATCCATTCGAATGGCCAACCAAGCCGTTCAAATAATTATTCATGGCGTTCGAACGGTCAACCAAACCGTTCGAACGGTTTATGAACCGTTCAATAACCGTTCATCATCCGTGCGTTTAGGTCGTTCGAACGGTTTTCCGTAAATGTCCCTTTTGCCTTTCACGGTCACATTTTACTGTTTGAATGAACGATTTGTGTCAAATATAACCGGAGATACAGTACCGCTCAGATATACCTTTACTGCGCATACGCGTATTATACGCACATACGCGTATGACTATACGCACATACGCGTATAAGTATACGCACATACGAGTATACCTATACGCACATACGCGTATAGTTATACGCGCATATACACATATACATGCGCGTATGATGTGTCTTTGTTATTCAGGACGAAAAGTTTTCTTTGTGTTTCATTGTTGTGAAAAAGAAAGAGCCTAAAAAGCAATGATCCAACAACGGAAAAATTAAAATATTTGCATAAAGCAAATGGAGATCATGTTGAAAACACGCACGTCGCATCGCTTCATGTATTTACTGAATAATGAGAAGCAGCAGTTTATCTGCTTTATCTTTCGCTGTTCATGAATCGGAACTAAAAGAACAATGTTACTTAAACTCGGCACTTAAACGTGTGAATTATCTGGCAATTTACTAAGCATATATTCACGTAAAGCGCTTCCGAAAGTTCGATCAAATTTTAAGTGCCGAGAAAAACTGCAATAATTTAAGGAAAGTCACTTCGTAGATGTAGGTAATTGACTACAGCTGTACAAGACATATAAACAAACTTCCCTCGATGAATGTTTGAGAACAGATAAAAACCATACAATTTTGTATCATGAAAGATGTTTTCACTAATTCAGCGCAGTCGGCGGTCTGTTTTTCGGCACGCATCAGCAAGTTGCGAGATGTTTATCAGTCTAAAGCCTTCCGAAGACCCTGTTGAAAAAATTATATCTCCGGTTATATTTGACACAAATCGTTCATTCAAACAGTAAAATGTGACCGTGAAAGGCAAAACGGACATTAACGGAAAACCGTTCGAACGGCAAAGACGCACGGAACGGTTTGGTTGACTGTTCGAACGCCGCGCCATGAATAATTATTTGAACGGCTTGGTTGGCCATTCGAATGGATTATTGAACGGATTGGTAAACCGTTCAAACGGCTTAATAAACCGTTCGAACGGATGAATCAATCATTTGAACGGTTTGCTTTGCTCTTCGAACGGATGACTAAAAAATAATATTAATAATTGCTCGAACGGTCTGCGAAATCGTCTCGAAGGTATCCGGTAATTGTAGAGGGATGAATCAACATGAGCTACCCATGCGAAAACCTTTCATCGAGTATTCACGTAATTGACCGCGACCGCATCACATCACGATTAATTTATGACAACAAGATATTTTGTACCACGCTGTTTTGATGTTCACTGAAACGCCCGTCCATTAAACTGACGAAACTGCTTGTTGGATGTTGAATGTTCCTTGCTATAAACTTAGCATTCGAACGACTTGTGTTTGTGACATTCTGAAAGCTCATCCGCAGTCATGCTGTTACTTCACGTTGATTGGATGATGGTAAGGAATGCATCCAATCAGCGTGGAGAAAACAGCGTGACTGTTAGCACACGAATCCGTGGATGCTGGTCGCTTCGAAAGCTGTATTTCTGGAGAATTATTTGGCGGTTAGCACTTGGATTTTAAATGGATCTTCGATTGAATGCCACGAGAAGAAACATCAACCTTTCAGTTTATCTGGTGTTCGCTTTGGAAGCCGGGCGATTCAAATTTCTGCGTGAAAATCTGCTTGGCGCTGGGCAGTCGAAAATGAGCCTTCCAGTTCCACCCTTGACTCCTTACTTGACTTGAGTGGGAGACATGTCATTCACTTTGAACATGATCTTGCCATTGCTGGTCCACAAATATTTGACATTATTCGCTCGCTTGTATTCTTTAATTCTCCCGAAGAGCCTCTTCCGGTAATTCGTCAAAGACTCATTAATGTAGATTTTACTGTTTTCCGAATTGTTCGATTCAGCAACCAAAGGCAAATGACTAGAGTTCTTTAGTCAACGTGCAGTAAGAGTCAAAGCAAAACCCACCAAATCGCTCAAATTCACCATTTTGTAACGAGCAAACAATTTAAGTGGAAAACATAATTTAAAATACTTGGGACAGCTTGAGAATTAGTTTATAAACATACGGAGAATTACGCAGCACGCAAATGACGAGTGTCGTGAATCTCGCATGTAAACAAGAAATAAACTATTCGCATTTACATTCGCAGATGTCCAAAATATTCGCCGCTAAACTTGGGAGAAGTTGCACATGCGGGTTTCTTTGTCGATTCTGCTGAAATATGATGCAGTGGTATTTAAATTTATTTTGAACACATTCCAAAGCCGTTGCGGCGGAGGTAGTGTGGTAAGTGATGAAAACGTCTCCTCTTCTCATGAAAGTTCCGTTCGAAAAATATCGATAAGCACATACTTTCTATCTAACTCGTATACACTTGCAACAGCGTATTGGGAGAAGTCTGCATGCTGCCCGTACTGTAGTCGTTTAGTTTTTTAGTGCTGTCAAGCTTTTCTTTAGAACATCAGCCCACTGACAGTAGAAAGACAATAAGCTAGCTCATAAATACTAATGAACATACGCGTATATGCGTATTGGGTTATACGCATTTTTATACGCACATACGCGTATACGTATACGCACATACGCGTATACTAATACGCACATACGCGTATGCTCATACGCATATACGCGTATACCTATACGCACATACGCGTATATTTATACGCGTATTATGCGCATGTTTTGGTTAACGTATATCTGAGCGGTACTGTATAATTTTTTCAACAAGGTCTTCGGAAGGCTTTAGACCGATAAACATCTCGCAACTTGCCGATGCGTGCCGAAAAACAGACCGCCGATTGCGCTGATTAGTGAAAACATCTTTCATGATACAAAATTATGTCTTTATGGCCGGCTGAGCTTGCGAAAGAGGCAAGAAATGAAGTTCTCTCACACTGAATGGAGATCTGGGTACGAGTGGGTGTCAGTTTACATGCTTGTCACATGGTTCAGTTTTTGTTTCTTGCCTTGAAAGTGCAACAGTTTTTTCCCACCCCCCACCCCTTATAATAGTAAAAAGTGATTAGAGAGCAATGAGAGAACAGCGAACAGTCATGATTGTCATTTTTTATTACGTATCTATGTTGCTTAGTCTTGACATAGTTGAATTTTGAATTTGTGTAATAAAGTGCTGTTGCATTTTCGTGTGGCAGGCAAATGGCATTCGGTGTGTGAGAAGTATGGTTTTTATCTGTTCTCAAACATTCATCGAGGGAAGTTTGTTTATTTGTCTTGTACAGCTGTAGTCAATTACCTACATCTACGGAGCGACTTTCCTAAAATTATTGCAGTTTATCTCGGCACTTAAAATTTGATCGAACTTTCCGGAAGCGCTTTACGTGAATATGTGCTTAGTAAATCGCCGGATAATTCACACGTTTAAATGCCGAGTTTAAGTAACATTTTTTTCTTTTCGTTCCGATTCATCAACAGCGAAAGATAAAGCAGATAAACTGCTGCTTCTCGTTATTCAGTAAGTACATGAAGCGATGCGATGTGCGTGTTTTTAACGTGATCTCCATTTGCTTTATGCAAATATTTTAATTTTCCGTTGTTGGATCATTGCTTTTTAGACTGTTTCTTTTTCACAACAATGAAACACAAAGAAACGTTTTGGTCCTGAATAACAAAGACACATCATACGTGCATGTATGTGCGTATAGGTATACGCGTATGTGCATATACATGTACTTATACGCGTATGTGCGTATAGTCATACGCGTATGTGCGTATAATACGCGTCTGCGCAGTTAACGTATATCTGAGCGGTACTGTAGAAGCAAGGAGTGTTTTTCAAACTGAGTTCTTTCGTTTTGTAACTGCATGATAGTAAGAACTTAAAACCGCCTAGGTGTCGAGTCATGTAATTTCGGATGATTTTCACGGTGCGTTGCGCTTTGTATTGAATCTTCTACCCATG
>CAXHUQ010001242.1:66200-97200 GCA_964020085.1 Micromussa lordhowensis
ATTATTCCACCTATCTTGCTTTGCTTCTTAAAGTGCCACTATGACGAAAATCGCATCCTTCAAATCTGAGCCATTTTAAGACATGAACAAGTAGTCTGTACAAGAGTAAAAATGCTGTTTACTGTTTTCAAATATCTCTTTTCGTTCCAGAGATATTCAAGTTTTTAAAATATGCAAATTAATTAAGTGATGACGTCATAGACTCAACCGCATTTTGATCAAATATGATAAACAAGGATATCTCAGTATGATAAATGATTGAATTTCTACAGTAAGATTCTACTAGTGGTGCTCCGCAATATGAGCTTAACAATTTTTGTTACCATAGCAACATACTAGGTTCCAGACCTCCACAATATTAAAGGCTTTTCTGACCACTTTTAAGGTTCGATATTGATATTTGCCAATGGTGCCTCATCTGCATAATCCAGCAAGCATATAAATACATTAGGTTGAGTTCATAGCCTTGTTTAGTGTTTTCCAAGCTTAAAATCACTAAATATTGGTATCAGGCTAGAGGGGACTGGAAAAGAGTGGGTTGCCATGGGAACAGAAATTGTTATAGCTGTAGATGTGTTGCATTTAGAACTATTAGGCTACCAAGTTTCAATGGTTTCTGCTGCAAATTGACCGAGATAGCGCTATGAGTTATGATGTCATCAGTAATCTCATTTGTATATTTTACTCATTTTGCAAACTTAAATATCTCCTGAACCAATGCAGATATTTGTAAACAGCGTTTTTAATCTTTCATAGAATTCTGTGATTAATCTAAAAGATCAAGGGGTAAAAATTTGATCAGAGTAGTACTTTAAGATAGCCCCCATTACAGTACAGGTCAAAGATATTGGGCCCAAAATGCGAGTGTAAAACACGCCTGCGTGTCAAACATCCATGCGTCTGCGTCTTTGACACGCGCATCAAATATGCGCACAAACCAAAGTAATTAGTATATATGAGTTAGCCTATTGTTCGCCTATTGTAGTTATTTTATTGTTAGTTTTGATGGTTGTTTGTCATCATGTTTCGCCAGACACAGCATTGATGCTCTCTAATTCAAGCTAAATTACATTATATTGTATGCTTACGCCGTCAAGAACCAAGGATAAAAACTCCAAACTCACGTGTGTCACGTGTCTTGATGAAAACAACATGGCAACAATTCGCTTGTCCAATATTTACGTCGGACGCAACAACTACAACAACAACAACTTTATTGAACCAAATATAATAGTTAGTGGATGGCCTACTCCGCAAATAGCTAGAAAAAGCTAATCGAGGCGGGGTAGGCCAAATACAAGAACACACCTATTGAAAGACAGATTTACACAACAGCAATTAGTTAAACAAATAAAAGGTACAAATTACAAAAGGACTGAATGTTAGCCCTTTCCCGTTTTAAGCACTTTCTTATGCTTTGTAGAACCAGAGATATGAAAAGTCAAAACTTCTTGTCATGAAATCATCCAAAGAATCGGTTACTATTATTGTCACACAAGTCGACGAGAGTTGCATGTCTTTGTAAAAATGAGAGAGATGTAATCCGCTTGCAAAAACCCGTCTCGTTTGGCGCGTCAAAAATAATTTCATTTCCAATAAGAGCTTTAACAACGGAACATTTTCCCGTTGCAAGCGCTTTCTTACGCTTTATAAAACCAGAGATAGGAAATTCAAAACTTCTTGTCGCGAAATTGTCAAAACAATCGGTTACTATTATTGTCACACAAGTCGACACGAGTCGCATGTCTTTGTGTGGAACGAGCGTGTGTGCATGCATGTGGAATGTGCGATGGAATGTGTGTGAGTTATGTTAATCAGTTTTACTACATAAGCGTGTTACATTCCCGTTGCATCTTTTCGGCAGTTGAATAAACGGACTCGTTGAGTGAAGGTCGTCTTCTTGAAAACTACATGGTGTCAGGAGTAAAAGAAATCCGCATCGCCTGGTTTCTCTCTGACAGTCTAACAGCCTGAATTATGGCAGATGGTCTCCGAAAACCCGAACAGTTGTGCTTCGAGGGTAATGTCGCGCTAAATTGGAAACATTTCGCCCCAAGAGGTGGAAATATTCATAGCCGCCGCTCACGGAGAAAAGGACGACAGAACTAAAGCGTACATCTTCTTGAATTTGGCGGGAAGAGAAGCGATTGAAAAGGAGAAATCTTTTGTTTACGCTCCCGCTGTGCGGAACGAAGATGGAACCGTTCGAGTCCAAGCAGAATCTCGCAAGAGTATCGAAGTTCTGAAAGGAAAATTTGCTGAAATCTGCGACCCTCGTGGAAATGTTATTATGGAAAGGCATAAATTCAACATCCGAATCCAGAAAGAAGGCGAATCGTTTCAGTCATTTGTAGCTGATCTCAGAATCCTAGCAAATACATGCGAGTGCGACATTTTGAAGGATGAGCTAATTCGTGATAAAATTGTATGTGGTGTCAGCTCTCGGCACGTTCGAAAGCAACTCTTAAAAGAACGGGATCTCACACTTGATCGTGCTATTGACATTGGCATTGCCAACGAATTATCAGACAAAAACAATATCGAGCTCTCGTCGAACCAAGTCAGCAATCCAAAGGAAGAGGTCCACGGTCTCGACAGAGGAGGTTCATCGAAGAAAGGTTCCAAATCTGGTATCGAAAATTGTAGGAATTGTGGTGGCAACCATGCAGCCAAGCAGAAATCATGTCCAGCATTTGGCAAGAAATGTCTTCATTGCGGAAAGCCCAATCGTTTCGAAAAAGTATGCCGTTCTAAACGTGATGGTGGGCGTTCCAGCATTCGTGGTCGTCGTCGGCGTCCCAGGCGTTCTGTCCAAACGGTCGATCCGCAAGATCCTATCGGACAAGATGAGGATTTATTTGTTATCGACGCGATTACATTCAAGCCAGGAAAGAAGAGTGAAATCTACTGCACAATGGAAATTAACGGCCAACCAGTTGAAATTAAAATTGACACTGGCGCTAAATGTAATGTGATCACACTCGATATATTCAGAAGGATCAGCCGCGATGAAAAGATTGACAAGACGAAAGCAGTGCAGTTGGTTGCCTATGGCGGGGACACGTTAACTACCCTGGGCAGTGTGAATCTAGAAGTTCATCTACCGTCGATATCCCGTAACCTGGAATGTCACGTCATCGACAAACCAGTCACACCACTGCTTCGTCTAATGGACTCTCTAAGCCTGAATCTCATTCAGTTTCACAGTGAGGTCCATGAGGTTGATACCACTGATGCCTTCCGCGCAGCAATACTTGATGGGTACAAAGACCTATTTGAAGGTGATCTTGGCAATATACCCGTTGTTTACAAAATGAGGCTTGATGCCAACGTAACCCCTGTGATCAGACCACCGCGCAGAATACCCCTCGCAATGGAGGAGAGTGTTAAAAGAGAGCTTGATAGGATGGTCAAGATTGGAGCGATCACACCCGTGTCCGAACCAACTGAGTGGGTCTCACAAATGGTAGCAGCGAAGAAGAAAGATGGCAGTATTCGCATCTGCATCGATCCGAGGGATCTAAATAAAGCCCTCAAACGACCCCATCATCCTATGAGGACGATTGAAGATGTTGCATCGCGTATGCCCAATGCCACAGTGTTCTCCACCCTTGACGCAAGAAGTGGTTTCTGGCAAATAAAGCTTGATCACAAATCTTCACTACTCACAACCTTCAGCACACCATTTGGAAGATTCCGCTTTCTGCGCATGCCGTTTGGCATCACTTCTGCCTCTGAAGTCTTCCAGCGCGCGATGGAAGAGCTGTTTGCTGGGTATCCCTGTGCCATCATTGTTGATGACCTGTTAGTATGGGGCGAGGGAACAGCAGACCAGGATGTTAACTTGAAGAAGGTGCTAACAAGAGCGCGAGAAGTCAGCATGAAACTAGCTCCCAAGAAATGCAAGTTTCGCCTTAACCAAGTATCCTATGTTGGCCATCAGTTCACAAATGGCGGTCTCAAGCCCGATGAAGCCAAAGTTGCAGCCATTAAAGAAATGCCAACACCGGATGGGCCAAAAGCACTGCGTCGATTTCTTGGCATGACCAATTATCTCCACAAGTTCATTAGCAACTTCAGTGAGAAGACAGCGCCGCTACGCGAATTGCTGCGGAATGACGTTCACTGGAGTTGGGAGCCAGTACAGCAACAAGCTTTCGACGCACTCAAGGCAGACGTCTCCCAACCTCCGGTCCTGTGGTACTTCGACCCCTCAAAGCCTGTCACGCTGTCTGTCGATGCCTCAAAGAGTGGTCTTGGTGCTGCGTGCCTACAGGATGGTTTCCCTGTGGCCTATGCTTCACGAGCCCTAACGGAGGCGGAAACTCGATATGCGCAAATCGAGAAGGAGCTGCTTTCTGCCACATGTGCATGCAGAAAATTTCCATGATTTCATTTATGGTCGGCAAGCTACTATCGAGACCGATCACAAGCCCCTTACAGCAATCGTAAACAAGCCTCTTCATTTAGCTCCCGCTCGTCTTCAGCGTATGCTTTTGCAGCTTCAGAAGTATGATTTGAAGTTTATCTACAAGAAAGGAACTGAACTCTACGTCGCAGACACGTTGTCACGCTCCTACATTGATGAGAAATCTGATCCAGACGCTGATGAGCAGGTCGACATCCTGTCCCTTACATCACTTTCTCCAGTGCGTATGGCTGAGCTTCAGAAACACACTCTTGCAGATCCTGTGATGCAGAAAGTGACCCATTTCATTTCTAATGGCTGGCCTGCAAAGTCCAAGAGTGTACCCCCAGAGGTACAGCCTTACATGAGCTTATCGTGGACCAAGGAGTCATCTTGAAAGGCCTGAGAGTTGTGGTTCCACAGGCCTTGGCGAGGAGTACCTTAGGCAACTCCACAAGGGGCATCCTGGAATAGATGCCACAAAGAGGAGAGCAAGAGAAACCGTGTATTGGCCTTCTTTGATGCTCGATATAGATTCTGACGTGGCGTCGTGTCAGCCTTGCAACAGTGCTCGACCCCACCAGCAGAAGGAACCGCTTCTCATTCACCCGGTTCCAGACCTCCCTTGGTCCTTTGTGAGCGCAGACATATTCGACTGGAGTGGACTGCAGTACCTGATACTCGTTGACTCCTACTCCGGTTGGTTTGGGATGAGCACTCTCAGTGACTTATCGTCTAGAAGCGTGATCATGAAGATGAAACAACATTTCGCTGTTCATGGCATTCCATCCAAGCTGCTAATGGACAATGGTCCACAGTTCGCAAGTAGGGAATTCAAAAGCTTTGCCAGTGAATGGAGCTTCGAGCATGTTACTAGCAGCCCCTACTTTCCTCAGTCCAATGGTTTCGCGGAGAATGCAGTCAAACAAGCCAAGAGCCTGCTTGAGAAATGTAAGAGAGATGGTTCAGACCCCTTGCGTGGCCTTCTTAACCTCAGTCCTAGGCTCTCCTGCTCAGAGGTTGATGTCGAGGCGTACCAGATGTGTTCTTCCTGTTGCGAAGAAACTCCTTATTCCGAAACCACTCAACACCAGGAACGTCTCCTCTCGTTTGAAGCTTAAACGCCAACAGCAAAAGTCATATCACGATCAGCATGCCAAATCTCTTCAACCTCTCCGTTCACAGCAAGTCATGCGACTTCAAACTGACAGAGGGTACCAGAAAGTGGGCGTTGTCAAGCAACCGGCTCCGCAGTCACAGTCGTACATTGTAGAAGCTGAAGGAAAGCAGTACCGTAGAAACAGAAGACATCTCCTATCTGTTCCAGAACCGGCTCCTGCTAAACTTACCTGCCCTGCAGTGACCGATGACGACGCACCTTATGTTCCTCCTTCCCGTATGGTACAACCCAGTCTCCACCTGAGCAGTCTCCACCTAGTTCCCAGTCTCCACGTGAGCAGTCTCCTGTGAACACACAAACCGGACCTGGTGTCCCACCTGCGAGGTCTCCTGTGAAGACTCCAACAAGACCCAGTGGTCCAGAGGGATATGTTACGAGATATGGAAGGACGGTTAAACCAAATCCAAAATTCAGGGACTTAGTGGCCTAGTAATAAGGCATTGACTAATGGACTGCAAATGAACTGTTTTTGTTTGTTTTCACTTTCTTTGTTATTCGCTTCGCTGAAATTGCGTGTATTTAACTTGCAAAGGGAGGTGTGGAACGAGTGGTGTGCATGCGTGTGGAATGTGCGATGGAATGTGTGTGAGTTATGTAAATCAGTTTTACTACATAAGCGTGTTACATTCCCATTGCATCTTTTCGGCAGTTGAATAAACGGACTCGTTGAGTGAAGGTTGTCTTCTTGAAAACTACACTTTGTAAAAATGAGAGAGATGTAATCCGCTCACAAAAACCCGTTTTGTCTGGTGCGTTAAAAATAATTCCATTTCCAATAAGAGCTTAAACAACGGAACATTTTCCCATTTCAAGCACTTTCTTACGCCTTATTAAACTTCCCGTCGCGAAATCGTCAAAAGAATCGGCTATCACACATGACGCGTCGCTTGTCATTATTAACATTCATACATAACTCGTCTTGTCTAGCACGTCAAAATGAATTTCATTTCAAAAAAGGGCTTAAACAACGGAACATTTTCCCGTTTCAAGAGCTTTCTTGCGCCTTCTAAAACCAGTGATATGAAAATTAAAAACTTCCTGTCGCGAAATCGGCAAAAGAATCTGTTATCGCACGTGACGCGTCGCTTGTCATTATCACAATTCGCTCGCAGAAACTCTTAAAGTCTGGCGCATCAAAATGAATTTCATTTCACGTAAGAGCTTAAACAACGGAACATTTTCCCGTTTCAAGCGCTTTCTCGCGCATTATAAAACCTGAGATTTCAAAACTTCCCGTCGCAAAATCGGCAAAAGAATCTGTTATCGCACATGACACGTCGCTTGTCATTATTACAATTCGCTCGCAAAAATTCTTCATGTCTGGCGTGTCAAAATGAATTTCGTTTCAAATAAAAACTTAAATGACAGAACACTTTCCCCTTTCAAGCGCTCTCTTACTCCTTGTAGAACCAGAGATATGAAAATTCAAAACTTCCCATCGAGAAATCATCAAAAGAATCTGTTATCACACATGACGCATTGCCCGTCTGAATTAACATGACTTTTCATACAAGGAACGCTCGCAAAAATTTGTTATTATTGTCTGTCTCGTCAATATAGATTTCGTTTCCAATAAAAGCTAAACAAAGAAACCTTTCCCATTTCAAGCACTTTCTTACGCCTTACAGAATAAGAGATACAAATCAGTTTCTTTTCTCAAACTTTATATCAAAAAATTGTGTCAACAACAAATGTTGCGTCGCATGTCATGTTGAAAACAACGTAATTCAAGTTCGCTCGCAAGCACTGTTCATGTCTGGTGCGTCAACTGAAATAAATTTCATTACAGATTAAAACTCCAACAACAATGCGTTTTCCCGTTCTAAGCACTTATGACTTGTAGAACCAGATATATGAAAATTCAAACTTGTTTTTCATTCGTTCAGTGATATGATTGTAGAGCCCGATCGAAAAACATGGCAAAGGAAAAACGTATCGGCTGTTGCTTTGTCGGCAAAGATATCCTTTTAGTGGCGTTTGTGGGAATTGTCGTTTGTTTTGTTTTCTGTTGTAAAGAAGAATGCCACACAAAGCACAGTAATTTTTATGAGAGTGAATAACAAAAGGAAACACGCGCATCAAATGCGCGCAAGTGCGCCTAAACGCGCATTGTTGCATGCATTTTTTGACACGCATTTGCGCGAAAATGGTGCGTGCGTTTTGCGTGTGCGTAGGCCGCTTATCTCTGACCTGTGCTGTACCTTTTGGTCTGTTATTCGCTTGAGGCGCATTTGTGTACTTTGTATCTTTGTTTTTAAAAGTGGATTATTTTTACATTGTGCAGACTGGGCCAATAGCTCATTCAGCTGCTCCTGCAACTTTTTTTCCTCATTCCTTCAAATCACTGCCAGGGTCGGAGCTTTCAAAACATCCATAGGGTCTGAGTATTTCGGGTCTGAGTTTTCAAGACATCCAGAGGATCTTGAGATTTCCAGATGCTCTACACCCTTTCACTTTCATCATGAATCACCCTATGTTCATGTTGCTTAGGTTATCAAAGCATTTGTTGAAGCAAAGTTGCCTATTATTTGCTATCGCATTCTGGAATTAAGATTATTGTGGTAACGTTTCAGTTGTAATACGTCATAATTAGCCGGGTATTGGATTTCCTGTTGGAGATATTTGTCGTGTTTGCCGTGACGCTTCGGACAACAACAAAGTTCATTACATTACTGACTCGTCATCTCCTATGCTCGACAAAACTTTCCGTGGCAGAAAAATTTGAAACTAATGCAAACGGCACATCTTGGAAACCTTGACTAAAACTCCTGTCGTCAAAGATATATGATTTTTAAATTGGCGTTTGAATGAATGATTTGTACAACATAGAACCGGAGATATAATTTTTTCAATAATTTCCGTGACGCTTTTAGGACTCCATTTACATGACAAGACAATTGTCTCGCCGGCGCGTGTTGAAAGTCGGAACGTTTTTCTCCTACACAAAATTTAGTGTTTGTTTGAGTTAGCGGTTATTGGAGACCAAACAAAATTATGTTGGCAACTGAATTACGAGTAAATGATATCTAGTGCCAAAATACTCACAGTATCAGGATTGAAAAATTATAGAGAACAAGATTTGCAAAATCAACTCTTTGCCCCCGTGTTCGCATGAATTGAAATGTATGTAACTTTTGTACATGTAGTTTATGCAGATACATGTATACAATGTAAAAACCAATGCATATCTTATGTTGGACGGTCCCATCAATTTGCCAACAAACTGCAGAGCAGCAATCGTTTCACATGTCCAGTTTGTTACGCGCAATGTATGCCATACTAAACGCTTCAGTGATTCTGGAGAGAAACGAGACGCGTCTCACGAGAAACAAGAAACGTCTCGCGTTTCACGAGACTCGTCTCACGAGAAACGAGACAAGAGGTGGTAACTGATCTTTCAGCGGTACTGTGATTCGGTATAGGTGTACTAATTAGTGTCAATCTAGAACTAAAAACAATAAACTTGCTAAACTTGCCTGCTAATACATGTAGTTAACACTGTGTGGCTCATGAAAAATCCATTGTTTTTTATCTGACCTCTCAGCTTTCGTGACAAGAGAAAAAATAAAATCTTGGCTAACTTTTCTTGTTTTCCGCTCCGGTAGTCACTAATTTTGCAAATACGCAGTACCTTTACTTTCAGCCCTTGATTTCTATACAAACTCTAACGGAAAAGCCCATGGGACAGCTCTACCATTGAAATTACAACAATAGAAGTTCGGAGTTCTTAATTTAAACATGCGACTAAATATTTTTAAACAAAACGTTTTCCTAAGAGACTTTATTGCTTGTTAATTGTGAATACAAAAAAATGATTCAAATGCAGAGATTTGAAATGAATAAAAATACATCTATTGGCAATGAAAGCTTCGACAACTACGAAGTGTTTAAGTGTCAGGAAATTACATGTAGGATGTAATGAACAATAAGACTGAAGTCCCTCCTCTCTACAGAAAAGAACTGAGAAAAGTACTGTTAGAGTATCTGCAGTGGATGCGAGCAATGAAGAAAGATTACACCTTCCAAAAAGTGATAGAAACCCAAAAAGATCTCAACAGTAGAGGAGGATTTGATTGGTTAGAATCGACAGAACAAGCCATCGATAAGCGGAAATTCTTGCTTAATCAATTGTTTGTGAAGCAACCCATTCCATAAGATAAAGACTAGACCTACTGTGTTTTGCTCTCAATAAAAATGTATTTCAAACCAATATCTAGTGTGTTGTTCTTTTGGAGTTTATTTCTTTGTTAACCCATTGACACCTGAATGAAATTGCCCGTGACCCACCCCTAATTCCCTGGTGTTTTTTGGAAGTATTTCAGAACGAGCGAAAGCACAACAACAAACCATATGCGCAGTAACCACAGACACAAGATCAGGACATCGTTTATTTGAAGGGTCAAAATATTAACAAAAAGAACTCAACCTGATGTGTAAAACCGATGAGAAAACAAGAAATTATATTTTTTTTACCGCGCAACAAAAAACTTAATGTCCCATGTAAGCTGAGAAAATTGAATATGCGAAAATGAGTGTATTATTGACTTTGGAGGACAAAATGAAACCAAATAACACAAAATTTGCATTATTGTTCTATAATGGCTAACATTTGAGAAAACAACGAAAAGTAAAAGAGAAGAACTCATGTTAAAATCAATCTGAAAACAAGAAATCGATTAATTTCTTTGCTGCGCGACAAAATATTACGGCGCTGCAAAAGAAAGATGAAAGTTGTAAATCAAAAAGGTGACAAAAACAAGCCAATTATTTTGAGATCAGTCTTATTTCAACTGTGCTAAATTAGTGCCCACTTAGTTCTTTTCTCAGGAGTTCTTTACTAGGTGAATAGGACTAAAAAAATAATTTGAACGACGAGAATAAAGTGAACAAACAAACCGCAGAGATCGCCGTAAATTAAATATGCAGAAATCCTGCGTGCAAAAATACTGTTCACTTTTAAAACCTAAAATTCCCAAATGATGGCAACCAAATGAAAGAAACATGAAAGCAAGTTCAATAACAATAAATTTTAATTCAAGATGAGGCAAAAAACCCTATCTAAAAGCAATAGACTGTTCAAAATTTCACAGACGTGCTTCGCTGCATGACCACATGTTCGAATTGATTCTTCACGCTAAAGCGAAAGCTTGAGTTTTTGCCGAGGACTTTTGCAGTCATTTTATCGGCCATGGCTACACCAATCATTGTAACAGTTCAATTCAACTTTGAAGTTATGCTGTGCATTACCATTTTTGTTTCTTAAGTCCAGGATGCTGCATTAAACCCGCGTTCTGTATTCAAAACTCTCTTGAAAGTACCACTGATCGTCATGTTTTCGCGGCACTTGAAGGAAGGAAAAATTCTTCACCTAGAAGATTTGAGGACTCTGTACACCTTGATTTTCCATTCTGAGGTAACCTGAACATTGATTTGTGTTTTTTCTTTTCGTTTTAAGTCCCAAAATAGTAATTTCTCCGTTTAGGAATAAGAACAAGATCCTTTTAAATTTGTAGAATTGGCCCGCAACGCGCCATGATTAAGTTAACTTTTCGAGCACACAATTTTAAGACAAAAAACCGTCTCTCTAGGACCCCTAAAAACTTCTAAAAATATGCTCAGATAGTCCATTCTCATTGGTTTATTTGTCCTTAACAACAATAGAACAATAGGAGAACCAAAGAGTCTTGAGGAAGGGTAGGAAAGGTAATTGGCCCCACATGCTTTTTTATTGCTGGTTACGGCCTGCTCGGAAATTGGGGGTGGGTTTTCGCACGGCCGGTTACGGCCAGCATGAATGTCAATGGGTTAAGGGGACTTCAGTCTTGTTGTTCAGTGCATCCTAATTTCCTGATACTTTATGTTAAACACTTTGTTGTTGTTGAAGCTTTCGTTGGCAATAAATGTGTTTTTATTCATCTCAAGTCTCTGTGTATTTGAATCATTTTTTTTGTATTCACTATTAACAAGCAATAAGGTCTCTTAAGAAAACATTTTGTTAAAAAATATTTATTGTCGCATGTTTAACTTAAGCGCTCTGAACTTCTATTGTTGTAATTTCAATGGTAGAGCTGTCCCATGGGCTTTTCCGTTAGAGTTTGCATGCAAATCAAGGGTTGAAAGTAGACAGCACTGCATATTTGCGAAATTAGTGACTAACTGAGTGGAAAACAAGAAAAGTTAGCTAAGATTTTATTTTCTCTCTCGTCGCGAAAGCTGAGAGGTCAGATAAAAAACATAATGGACTTTTCATGAGCCAATCAGTGTTAACTATTAGCGGGCAAGTTTAGGGAAGTTTTTTGTTTTTATTGTTATAGATTGACGCTCATTAGTATATCTACACCGAATTAGTATGCAGGAAATCTAAGTTGTTAGAGTGCGGAAATCCACATTAGTATGCAGGAAGACACTTTATTAGTATACAGGAAATCCGAGGAAAGCCAACACCCGGCTAATAATGACCTTGTTTCCTTGTAACATTAAAGTTATATTACAAGGCTGCAAGAAATGTGTGCCTGCAAAATCACACAAATCATAATGATGCAAGGCCATAAATTATATTATTTCAATTGAAATGTTTGCTCCCTTTGACTTTTTTCCTGTCCCTGTAAGACTTGATAGTACGACAACTCGGTCTTTGTGTATCTTTGCAGTGTTTAAAACCCGTCAATAGCAGCTTTGTTTGAAATGGACAGAACATAACACAAGCGCATTCCTCACTTGAAGTTGGGTCTGTTTCTCGGAAACAAATCGCTAACATTGTGCCCTTCTGACTTCATCTTTCAGAAACATATATGACAATGCCTTCCGTGTAAGTGGTGTTTTTGCAGCTCACCAAAGCAGGTCCTCCTGTAACACAAAACTTCCCACTCTTTTGTTTGTTCCTCTCAACTGCCATGATGACTAGAAGGTTTTGCACATCTTTTGACTTCAACGGTCCTAATTTGCAATTTTGACTGTGTGCAGAATGCTCCACATTTTTGACTCGAATTGGCCAACTTCGAAGCAGGAAAAAAATTATTGCGCACTTGTCTGAAGTCCAGACTTGAAAATTATGAATCGAAGGAACATGGACTTCAATATTTTAGGATAAAATATTGAAGTTCTCATCTTACATTCCTGTTATAAAAATTAAGTGGGTGTTGTTTTAACATGGAGCAACATCAACTGGTGAATCACAAATTGGCATTTCACAGTGCTTTACGGCATAAGCGATACTTTTTCTCGCTGTAGAGTGCCTTAAATCAAGTTACCCAATTTAACTTTCACTATTTTTAAGGAGGGTGTTGGTTGGGGGTGGGTTCACTACTTTTGAGATTTCTTAGGGGCCACGTTTTTTTTGGGATTACTTTCGGGGGGTCATTTTACCATTTTCCCCTAGATTTGTAATCCCAAGAATAAGAAGTCAAATAGTCACAAAAAGAATGATCTTTGGTCACAATAATCAGCTTTAAACAATATGCACGAGGGTCTGCTAGTTTTTTTCATTTTAAAGTTCATAAGCAAATGTTACAGTACAGGTGGAAGATATTGGGCCCAAAATGCGTGTGTAATTTTTTAACGCGCCTGCATGTCAAACACGCACGCATCTGCATCTTTGACACGCGCATGAAATACACGCACAAAGCAAAGTCATTGGTATTTATGAGTTAAACTATTGTTCGCCTATTTTAGTTATTTTATTGTTAGTTTTGATGGCTGTTTGTCATCATGTTTCGCCAAACACAGCAGCAATGCTCTCTTATTCAAGCTGAATTACATTGTGTTGTAGGCTTTCAAAGTCAAGAACCAAGGATAAAAACTCCAAACTTCCTGTTACGAAATTACACATAATGGTGTTGCTTGTCTTGATTAAAACAACATGGCAACAATTTGTAAAAATGGGAGAGATGTAATCTGGTCGCAAAAATGCATGTTGGCTGGCGCGTAAAAATGAATTTCATTTCAAATAAGAGCTTAAACAACAGAGCATTTTCCCGTTTCAAGAGCTTTCTTACGCCTTATAAAACCAGTGATATGAAATTCAAAACTGCCAGTCGCAAAATGGTCAGAAGAATCGGTTTCTATTATTGTCACACAAGTCGACGCGAGTCGCATGTCTTTGCAAAAATGGGAGAGATGTGATCTGCTTGCGAAAACTCGTCTTGACTGATGCGTAAAAATGAATTTCGTTTCAAATAAAAGCTTAAACAACAGAGCATTTTCCCATTTCAAGAGCTTTTTTACGCCTTATAAAACCAGTGATATGACAATTCAAAACTTCCAGTCGCAAAATCGTCAAAAGAATCGGTTGCTATTATTGTCACACAAGTTGATGCAAGTCGCTTGTCTTTGTAAAAATGGGTGAGATGTAATCGGCTCGCAAAAACTCGTCTTGACTGATGTGTAAAAATGAATTTCATTTCAAATAAAAGCTTAAATAACGGAGCATTTTCCCATTTCAAGAGCTTTCTTACGCCTTATAAAACCAGTGATATGACAATTCAAAACTTCCCGTCGCAAAATCGTCAAAAGAATCAGTTACTATTATTGTCACACAAGTCGATGCAAGTCGTGTGTTTTTGTAAAAATGAGAGAGAGCTGTAATCCGCTCGCAAAATCTTGTCTTGTCTGGCGCGTCAAAGTGAATTTCATTCCCAATAAGAGCTTAAACAACGGAACATTTTCCTGTTTCAAGAGCTTTCTTACGCCTTATAAAAACAGTGATATGACAATTCAAAACTTCCCTTTGCAAAATCGTCAAAAGAATCGGTAACTATTATTGTCACACAAGGCGACGCGAGTGGCGTGTTTTTGTAAAAATGAGAGAGATGTAATCCGCTCGCAAAAACTCTTATTAATTTCAAATAAAAGCTTAAATGACGGAACACTTTCCCGTTTCAAGCGCTCCCTTATGCCTTGTAGAACCAGAGATATGAAAATCCAAAACTTCCCGTCGAGAAATCATCAAAAGAATCGATTATCACACATGACGCATCGCCCATCTGAATGAATATAACTTTTTATACAACCCTCGCAAAAATTTCTCATGTCTGGCTCGTCAATGTACATGTAGATTTCATTTCCAATATAAGCTAAACAAGGAAACATTTCGAGCACTTTCTTGCATCTTTCAGAATCAGAATCTCTATTTTGTTCCCGTAGAGAAATCATCAAAAGAATCGATTGTCACACATGACGCATTGCCCATCTGCATTAACATAACTTTTCATACAATGCTTGCAAAAATTTCTCATGTCTTCCTCGTCAATGTAGATTTCATTTCCAATATAAGCTGAACAAGGAAACATTTCAAGCACTTTCTTACTTCTTCCAGAATCAGAGATAAGAATCAGTTTCTTTTCTCGTGAAAAATCGTGAAAACAACAAATGTTGCATTATATGACGTGTTGAAAACAACATAATTCAAGTTCGCTTGCAAGCACTGTGTTATGTCTGTCGCATCAAACTAAATTTCTTTACAAATTAAAACTCCAACAACGTGTTTTCCCATTCTATTTTTTTTTTTATTGCAAAACACATGAAATAACTTACATTCTACTTACTCCACTTACAGGAAAACACTCAAATACTTAATCTACTTACAATACCATATACCATAATCTACTACTTGCACTGCTATACAAAAACTATTGATAATTGCTTACACTTGCAAATATACATTGTGATAAAAAACGATTAGTAAATAATAAAACAATTTTAAACGACGCACACTACTAACAGTTACAATGACGAGGAAGCTACTTACAAAAAATAGAAAGAAAAGAAAAGAAAAAAAGGAAAGCACTGCAATTATAAAACGCTATTTAGATATATAATGAAACTTTTGCATTTTTATGTTCTTAGAAAGGAGTGATTGCGGAGCAAATGTACCCAAAGTCAAAAACAGACAATGTACAGGGGATCAAAAACACTGTTTTCCCATTCTAAACACTTGCTTATGACTTGTAGAACTATATATATGAAAATTCCAACTTTTTTTCTTTCGTTCAGAGATTGTAGACCCCGATCGAAAAACACGGCAAAGGAAAAACGTATCAGCTGTTTCTTTGTCGGCGAAGATATCCTTTTAGCGGTGTTTGTAGGAATTGCCTTTTGTTTTGTTTTTTGTTGTAAAGAAGAATGCCACTCAAAGCGCAGTTATGAGAGTGAATAACAAAAGGAAATGCGCACAAATGCGCGTATACGGGCATATTGGCACATTTTTTAACACGCGTTTGTGCAAAAATGGTGCATGCGTTTTCTGTGTGCATAGGCCATCTCTGACCTGTGCTGTATAATAATTAGAATAAATTGGGCTGAAGTTTTAACTTTATATTTTGTCACATGACCAGATCCTCCAAACGCTTTTCCAGAGGTACAGGTAAAGAGTGTGGATGTAGGTGAATCTGTCACATTTATCCTCCATGCCAGTGGTACTCCACCTCCAAACATCACATGGTACAGAAATGACATTCAAGTCAGTGGCAGTCAGTATGAAATCAACGAAGTTGGAGCTAATTCATCACAGCTGACCATTAAGAGTGCTTCTCTTGCTGATCATGGTTATTTTGATTGCCAAGTCACCTCCAGTGGATTGACACCAGCAGCTGCTAGATTCTTCCTTGGAGTTTTAAAATGTAGGGTTGAATTTTACTTTGTTTTTGTTTTTAACGTGAGGTGACTTGCTGTAGAATGTGATGCTCAAAAATAGATCAGTCTTCCCAGTCACATATAACTCCCACAATTATATCTGTCCCAAATGAGTGTATATATGATATTGATCAATTGCCACAAAGAGTTTTGGTTTTGGTTTAAACTACAATTTTCAGTGGGGTATTGCAGTTAGGTTTTTCCATTCACTGAAGGGGACTGGAACTGGTGGTATTGTTCCAGTTGGTGCCAGTTTTCAAATGGGACTAAGATGAGTGGTTCAAAATTTTCATAGAATGTCATGTAATGACTCATTCCTAGGGATTTAAAATGTGCATCTATGTTTATTTAGAAACAAGTACATGAAGCAGTGCTAGTGAGTGCTGTTGATATGGTTCAGGCTAATTTGCCTGGTCTGTGCACACAAGAGAATCCATTTCCAAGTTAAATTTCAGCCTGTCTGCTGCCTTAATAACACACCAGTTAGTCTAGATAGCACTCCACTTAGCCTGAAGAGCAATCTAGTGATCTAAAAAGTATTGACTTGCAAATGGTTAGCTTGGGTAATGTGATATGTTGCATTAAACATGGCTGGATTGTTTGAATCCTCCTGAACATGTGCTTTACTTAATTAGCCTAAGAATTTCTAGATGCTTGGAAATGCAATTTCCAGCAATCATCACTTGGCTTTTTTTTGTTTTCAATCATCGTTGTATACTTCATAGAACCTGAGAATAGCTTGTTTTAAAAACCTGACGTAACGCTGTGCAAATCAGTGTGAGCAACTATTTTGTTGCTGCTGTTGTTTTAACTATAAAAACATCTCCCAACAAAGTAAATTAGAAATATTCAAACACAAAGGGAATCTTTATCACAAATTTCGCCTTCAAAGGCCATGGCAGGGTTGTAGCTAAGAAAATAGTCTCCCGGTTTGAGATTTTCATAAGCCGGTCACCATTTTTACCAACCCCTGGGATGCAGGCCTACCCAGGGGCTACCAAGCTTCGCGTTAATTTACAAGATGGCAGATGCAGTACAAGGAAAGAGAACACGATAAACAAGTGTTCAAAACTTTTTTTTTCAATTACTTTACTCATTAGAGTGGCGCCGATACTCAAGGTAGTCAGAAATTTATTCCAAACTTTTCATTTAGTTGATTTAGACGGTTCAATATGGTTCAGATATCAAATGATTGTACGTGCGTAACCTAAAAACCGTTTGTTGTTGTTTACCGAGTGATCGCTCGCCAAAATCCAGCCGGCGATCACCTCTTCCTCAGCCGGCGAATTTAGCCGGCAGCCGGCGCTTGGCGACAACCCTGCCATGGGTTTTTTGAAAACCACCTTAATGCCCTTTCTACAGCACAAGATATTGCTTATTTTTAGCTTGGATAATGACATAGTCATTATTCAAGGTATAGGTATGGGTGAACAATTTTCACTCCTTCCTTCCGTCGATTCATGTTAACGTTTTCTATATCCGCTGACCAGTATACAACGTGGCGGCAGTCACTTGCGCATCAGTATTCACCAAGTGATTTGTTTCTGCGGCAATGTTTCTTGTTCATGGATCATTTCTGCACAGTCGACAGCATATGTTGTTTACCTTGAAATTCTCGCTGGCTGTTTATCCAATTCAATGCTGTTCAATGGAAGTAGCACCCTGCATGATTGACCTGAATGTAACACCAGGACACAAGTCGCATTGAACTTATATACGATTATAAGGGAAAGCCTCCTTAACTCGATTGTAAGGGAAAGTCTTCATCATTTTTCCTTTATGTTTGTATTTTGTAGTTATTTTGTGATAGTAGGTCCACATCAGCCTTTGGCTGCCTTTTCAAAACCTACTTATCAAATAAAGTATGTATGTATTTAATCCTACCTGACACTTGTGATAACTTAGTGCTTGAATACTTTGATCGATTTAAAACCAATGTAAATGTAAAACTTGTTTCTGTCAAATGCTTTTTGCGGGAAAAAAATTAAAACCCCACTGCTCTTGGAAAATCTTTTTTTTTCCACTAGAAATTCTTCTCAGAACATATAAACTAAATTTGTTTGAAAGGTCAATGAAATGACCTTTTCCGGGTTTTTTTTTCTTCAGGGTAAACAAAAGTATCTGATTACAAAATCACACCAAAACCATGCGTTGCAAAAAATCTCTTGAAAACCCCGATTGTGAAGCGACATATCACTGTAACAAATAGATTCCATGTTGCCGTGCGTCTGTTCAGTAATAGATCACAGATGACGTCAAAATGTGGTAAGAACAAAAAAGTGGCACACGAGGCGATAGCCGAGTGTGTCACTGATGTTCTTACCACATTTTGACGTCTTCTGTGATCTATTACTGAATCAGACGCACGGCAACATGGAATCTATTTGTTTTATATAATAACGAAAAGCCTTTTTTGTTTCCGGCTAAATATTTCAACATAACGCGAAAGCCGGCCTTTTGCCCCGCCTTTGCATGAAAAAAGCCATTTGACGCAATCTTTGATATACAAAATGAAACAATTTCATTGGTTGCTATGCGTAGCAAAGAATTGTGATTGGTCGAGAAAAATCACGCCACTGTCAAACCTAACTCGAGCGTCGCTTCCCGTGGAATGAAAACTTACAGCCAAAGGAGAATTGAACTGCGAAAATCTACAAATCTTAAAGAAAATGCTGGACAAGTCAAGTCAGTTTTTGTCATAGAGCAGCCCAGTGAGCCGAACAGCTTGGATGTTGTCTTGAATATTGCAGGAGTTGAAAAAATACGCTCGGAAAACTTGCCATTGCGGTCAACCCGGAGGCCATTCGATTCAAGTTTTGAACGGAAAGGAGCGTCAGTGACGGTGGAAATGTGTGTCCTCTGTGGTCGGTGATTCCCAAATCAGTTTGAAATAGTGTCGGAGACACCTTTTAGCTGCAATACAGTTGGCTGTGAGCTGTAGTGAGCTGTACTTTGCTCGCTGCTGTGCCCTGAAACGGACTGGAACATTCGCATCGGAAAGCAAGGTTATGTGTTTATTTTGATGTTTGATGTTTCGCAATTCCCGACATCAATTAGTGTGTCAACAATTATTTTGAGCTTGAGA
Source organism: Micromussa lordhowensis (assembly GCA_964020085.1). Lineage (NCBI taxonomy): Eukaryota > Metazoa > Cnidaria > Anthozoa > Scleractinia > Lobophylliidae > Micromussa > Micromussa lordhowensis. The sequence continues at coordinate 85,503 of CAXHUQ010001242.1, forward strand.
AAAGTTGAATTTATTAAATGAATTAATCTCACGCATAAACATTGTGTTTGTTGGGTTTGTTAAATTCGAGATAAAGCAAAGGTTTTCGGCTTACCAAGACCATAGTTAATTATGCCAGACCAATTTTGTGTTTGGCTTAGTCTCGCTCGACTGCCGACTGCTCGAGTATTTTTTCTGAACCATTTTCTCTAAGAGAAAAGGCTTTATCTTTCTTCTTCCTGCTAGACTATGCTTCTCGTACCTGTTCAATGCCTTGGCAAGACGTTTTTGTACATATCTTTTGCCCAGTCACGTAAAATATTATCTAAATTCTCAAAACTTTCCGCCATTTTAAAACACGGAGGGAAAAACTTTGTAATGATGACGTCAATCATGCATCTGTCCTCTAATAGATCAAAGGCGAGAACCAATCAAAATGCGAGAATAACCTGGGTTATTATATAATTCACATTAATAGCTGCTACATATAATCTATTCCTTAACAATCCAGCTTCATCATGTTAAAATTTCGGCGACATTGAACAAAACCAGAATTAATAAGAATTTTTTGTCAACCTCGCTAAATTGCTTGAGTAGAAGCGATGGTCGCCCAAAGCAACTGAAAAACATGAACATAACATGAAGTGACGTTTTGTTATAAAGAATCCAGAATTATTGCCTGAGAGCTGAAAGTTGAATGGGAACATCTTTTTTCGAACTTTTTCTATGTTATTTGGATGAAAAAATTACCTCGGGAGGCTACAAAAGAGAGCAAAACAAAAAACATAACGAGACGGCAAAACAAGCAGATAATTATTCACCATGTGGCATTTGGCAAGAAAACGAGAGAGAAGCCTTTCTCTGGATAATTTCAGCATGCTCATGTAAAAAGAGTGGTGCGAAAAAGCTCAAAATCGATTGCTGGTTCCTGCTTATCCTTCAAATAAGTCGTTTCTGGGCTCATTCAAGCGGAGGTGAATTGTCTATCTGCTAATGTTCCTCATACGTGCAGTCGTGGATCTGTTTGGATGTTTGACAATGGCATAATTCGTCACCCAATGGAGCTGGAGTAAGGGGAGACTGACAGTACAACTCGATGTAAATAGAGCGACTATGTTCGGACATGTGAATGGACTCGCATTATTTAATTAATACAAAAACTCCATTCTCAGCCTTCATAAATCATTATCCAAGCTCAGTGTCTCACAGCCACTTTCATTATAACATGCAGTAATGCCATGTAGATCAAAGTTGTCTGCCACCATGTGGTGACTGCCGCTTTGAGAAACATTCACACATTGTCTAATTTTGGTCTCAAATTTTGCCCTCTAAAAGGGAGAGTTGTACATGTACAGAATCCTTATTACACTTTGTAAAACCAGAAATACAACTCATGTTTTGTAAACGTGTGGTGGCACCTAATTATAATGATAACAGTTGAAAAGATTGCTATGCCTGTCCAAAAGGGACAAAATATCAAGATTGATATATTTACATCAAGATTGATATATTTATATCAAGTTTCATACATCAATGTTAAGATCAGTATACATGTAGATAGACCAAAATTTGCATAAATCTCATACATGCATATCAAGATTTAGATATAGAAATCAAGATTTAGATATATCTACAGATCAACATTTATTTAGGCATATCACGTTTTATACATACAAATCAAGATTTTATGTACCAATCAAGATTTATTCATACAAATCAAGATTTATACATACATGTACATGTCAAAGTCTAGACATACAATTCAAAATTTTATATACAGATCAAGATTTTATAAACAGATCAAGAATATACATGTATATACAAATCAAGATTCAAGATCCGCAGATTCAAGATCCCCTTTTAACCTGGGCTTTATTAGAAATTCTTTGACTGGAGTGTGGATTATTTAAATCCACTTGTAACATCAAATTTTTCGCGATCAAACTTAAAGGGTATATAGTTTATCTCAAATTTGTCACTCTTGAGCTCGGTAGCATGGCATGGTAACATCACAGAACCTTAATATTTCAACAAGGCAGCCATCTTGGTCCGCCATCTTGGATTTCTCTAATTTTCTTCAATATACCTCAGAAAGCCATCGAAACTACTTTTTTATAACTGAAAAGTAATCACAAAAAGCACAAATACTAAAATAATGAAACTTGTAAGTGCAAAATAATAACAAAAACTATTGACCTTTTATCACTAAAACACCAAAAAATCGGTGGTTGCCAAGTAAACTGAGCATTAAATTTTTAGTAAAATTTGACTATAAATGACACTGCCACCCGGCAAAGGAGTAATTGAACTCTCCTCAAACAGGGTAAATAACACTGCCATTTGGCCAAAAATAACTGGAACGACTATCCAGTAAAAGTCCGTTGCCCTAAGCAGCAGGCAACCTGCATTAATGTGATCAAAAGCCATGAAAGGAAAAACTATGGAAAAACAAGTCTTGCTGCAATGATATGACCAGACCACGTGGGGGACCCTAACAGGGAATTGATGTTGCCCCCTTGACGGACAGACGAGGCACCTACAAAAAACTGGTAATCAATCACAAACTCCCAAAAATTCCTAACTAAGAGGGGCCAGCCAAAAGGGGGCAGAAGGCCAATATGGTAGAACTTATGTGTCCTGGGCCCTAGAGTGGGACATAAGCTTATAAATGCAGCTTGAAATGCATACTACCAACCTGTGCAATTCTAGCCTCCCCTTGGTTGTTGGTAAACCATTTTACGCAGGAACTGGAAAGAAAAGGGCGCAATGCATTAAAAACAAATAGGATGGCGGCCATATTTGCGATACGTAGAACTCTGTGTTTATTCTGCGTTCGTGAACATTCTATGGGCGAAAATATCTTTCCCAAGAATATGACCACCTCAAGCGACATCGCTAGCATCTGAATAAACTGAAATAAAGGGAGGATTGCAGCTAAATAAATCCCTGGAATTGAGACGACGAAGAGAATACTTCCAGAATTCAAGCTCGACATTACAATACCTGTCCAATGGTGAAGGAGTATCCCAGTCTTGGGAAACGTAAAGAAGGCTATTCCAATGAGTGTTTCTGTTGTTTACACCTCTGCTTTAAAAATGGCGCCCATGCTTTTGGGTGAGAGCTATATTCAGATAACGACATAGATTTGGTTGCTACCATACCTTGGTTCAGGAGCTTCGACTTGGAGATAGAGAATGGCACTTTAAATTTATAAGAATGTCTTCTGAATGATTTGAACATCAGACTAGTTGCACTGCATATATCCAAAAAGAAAACAAAGCTCTGAAACCCTATTGGACCGGCTGAACGTCTCTATCTTACAATACGATATCTCGCATCTGGGGATTCCCAGCAGTCGCAGTCATTTCATTTTCGTATTGGCAAGGCAACTGTATTGAAGATAATCATAGAAACTTGTACTGCGATATGGCACTGCTTAAACTGCGAGTACTTACAGCCCCCTCGAAGTAGTAATCAGTGGAAACGAATTGCTGATGATTTTGAAGAATTGCGGGGTTTCCCTCACTGTCTTGGTGCTGGTGATGGCAAGCATGTTGTCATTGATTGTCCCAAGAAAAGTGGATCTACTTACTTTAATTACAAAGGAACGTTCAGCATTCTTCTGTTAGCCTATTGTGATGCAAAGTACCAATTTACCTTGGTTGACATTGGACAATATGGGAGTCAAAACGATTCTGGTACCTACAATGATTCTTCAATAGGTGCTGCCCTTGAAAACAATATGCTTAATATGCCAAGTGCTGAAAATCGTGAAGGGTGTAACCTTCAGCCCCTTCCATATGTTTTTGTAGTTGATGAAGGTTTGCCTCAAATATTTTCAAATGTGCCCTTGGCCAGGACGAAATCTCGCAGAAAACTATGCAATATTTAACTATCGTCTCTCAAGGGCAAGGAGAGTGATAGAAAACTGTTTTGAGATCTTAACCGCAAGGTGGCGAATATTTTGTTCAGAAGATAGTGCAAGCTACTGTTTGCCTTCACAACTACTTGCCACTCACAGATAATGCCATGTACTGTCCAGTAGGGTTTGTAGATTCTGAAGATAGCAGTGGGGAAATTCGTGAAGGGGAATGACGAACTATTGTTGCAGCTGATCAAGGAGCATTTCAACACATTGAAACACCTAGGGGACGATTCCAAAATGACGCAACCCTAGTCAAAGAAAATTTAACCAGCTACTTCCTAACAGACCAAGGAAGTCTCCCATGGTAGTGGCAACACGCTAGGAGCACTGGGTGTGGTTTGGCGACTGCTTAACGATGATAAACTAAACTGTTTATTGAAAGTTTAGCTTTTCGCTTCTGAAAATCCTAAAAACAAAGTTCAAAGAACAACTTGTTGCCTTTATTGTCAAACTACCTTACAGGTTTCTTGTTGAGTTACAGTGTTAATGAAGGTTTGTTTTAAATTAAGCATGTAAACTGAACAAGTTATATCATATTGCAGAACGTTAAAGTTCTTTTAACACAAAGATTGAGTTTTGTTCATGGAGCCTGTCATTTAACCAAACTTCACTCCGTGTTGACTTAGCCATGTAGAAAATCTATCAGACTACTGACATGTGACGGAAAAAATATAATGTAAAACATAAATATTAACGTTTGCAACTAGAGAGTGAAGCTGAATTTTCTTTAAGTATGTCCAGAGTAGTCTAGTGTTGTGTTTCTAATTCAGAGAAAACGCCACTACAAACACCAAAATATGTTTTAGTGAGAACTGTTATTCTTGTATAATGATACTTTAAGGATTATGCCAGAGGTAGTGTTGTTTGGTCAAGAAACAAGGAGCAATAAAAATATTTTTTCCATGTAAAATTGTCTTGGCTAACCAACCATTTGTAGTGGCCAGTGTTCAAACATGTTGAATGCACTGTCTTCTGAATAGACTCCTCCCCCTGTCATTTTAACATTAAACAACAGCTGACTCGCAGCCAGATTAACAAGCCCTTTCAGGTGAAGATGTATGACTATCATTTCTTATACATGATACTTAGGCTGCATCCTAACTTAAGAGAGCTTTGGAAGTCTGGCCCCAGTCCTTAACTACAACTGAGCATATGAATGCATAAACACAAAGAGACACAATATAGTCACACCATTAAAACAAGTTGTTTAGCCAAGGTAGAAACCTTGGCCACTGTTTAAATCTTGCATAAAGCCAGATGGGCCATCCCCAGAGGGGCCAGACATCATAACCTGAAAGATCATGTTATTTATGTGATATTTTGCCCTTGTATTCTTTGAATGTCCATGCATTTAGTTGCGAGGCAACAAAAACACCAAATAAATCATCTTCATCTTTTTCTTCCTTTGCTGGCGGTTGCTGCTGCATGCTGCTGCACATGGTCTTCAAACCTTCCCCAACAACTTTCATCACCTCCAGTTCCATATCAACCTTCGTGGTAGTCTGCTTACTTTTGCGGGTATTAAGTTGTTTTGGCTGCTTTTGTTTAGATGCTAATGAATCACTGACATGATCTTTCGATGATCCAGCTTTTGGTGAAGTGCTTTCACTCTCTGTATCCTCGACTCAGTGCTTTCAATAAGATTTGAAGTAGGTGGCTACCTTGGAACAGCACCCGCCGGTGTAATATGAGAAGCCCACGAGAATTTCTCTCTGGAGAATTTTTTAAAGTTAAATATACCCGCCGACTTTCAACAGAATACCCGCCGGAGCTCCGGCAGGTGCCGGGTCCTATTGAAAGCACTGCGACTGCACTAGCAGTGGAACTAGTTTCCATGTAGCTGTCATCATTTTCATCGTCTCCATCATCATTGTCCTCATGATCACTTTGTTCACGCCTTTCAACCAGATTACTTTTGGTAGCTAGTGGTGAAATATGCTAATCTAAAAAGTGGAGATAGGGAAACGTGTCACTGGCTTCTTTCTGGGCACTAAGCACCTCGTCTGAAGATGTTCCCGATTTCTTCGCTTTCTTGATTCTTTGCTTTTCCCGGGAATATCGGGCTCTAAGGTTCTCAATTTTTTTCTTTGCAACAGAACCTTTAATTGTAAAGAAAATACATTGCAGTGTTTTATACAAGACTAATTTCAATAATTTAAACCAGCAAGAAACATTGATTTGCTCGACTAATTTCTGCGTCTTCAATATCACTCACCTGAATCCTAACCTAGCTGCTGTGCAACTTGTTGCCATGCATTCCTTTTCTTGTTGCTATCCTTAAATTCCTTTAAACTTTTATCGTACAATACAGGAAGGTTTTCAACTGCACTCGCAAGCTTTTCCTCGAACCTAACCGCCATCTTGAAATGTACTGACCCGAAAGTACTGGACCTAGACTTTCATTGGCCAAAAATACAATGACCCCGTTGCGTCATTATGTTTCTCATTATGTCGTTATGATTTTTGCATTCGTACTACAAAGAAAAGCAACATAGTCATAGTCACAGACATAATCATAATCATAAGAAAATAGTCGATCATTTTCTTATGATTATGATTATGTTGATTATAAGGGCGCCTATGATCATGTTTCTAGACGTTCCCACTAAGACATAAGCTACATAACAATGTTATGTTCGTGCTTATGATTATGATTATGATTGTTATGTCGCTAGTGGGAACTAGGCTTAAACAAACTTGGCATGCTGGAGAGCCGAGTGGTTATTCCTGAACGAGGCGCCAGCAGGAGTAACATAGAAAGGTATTTTATAACCTTCTTTGATGCAGTCAATAATGATAGCAGGGGCGTGAAGATCTTCCCAGAAGCGAACATGTGCTCTAAGCCTACCCTTAACATTGCATTTCATGGAGGGAACCGACTTGCCCAATTACAGAGCTACCTACCTTGACAAAATCTTCAAAAAATCCAGGTGTCTCCTCATGAACGATGATATCTACATCATTGTTCTGACTGGCTGGTTCCCGGAGGAGCTGAAAGAGGTGCTTTTGGCTTGCGTTCCGAAGCCAGTCCCAAACTTGTATCTGCTCCAGAATCTTCTACAGTTGGTGCTCCAATGCATTTTCTACCACATCGGAAACACTGACGGCAATCGATGGCCTGGAAGAGAAAAAAGTAAAAGAAGGGGACGGAAAAAAAAATTCTTCTGCAACAACCGCCGAATAGCTTCGCATATGATGACTACCTTGACGCTAGAGTACTCTTATATACCTCTCTGGGGTCTCCAGAGACTCCACATGCTAACCACCAATGTGTTAGCGCAAAGAATGGAATGCTCACTCTAAACTTCCGAAGGAAAATACATTTTGTATGTATAAACCTTGATATGTATGAATAAATCTTGATTCGTATGAATAAATCTTGATTTGTATATAAAATCTTGATTTGTATGTATAAATCTTGATCTGTAGATATATATAAATCTTGATTTCTATATCTAAATCTTGATATGCATGTATAAGATTTATGCAAATTTTGGTCTATCTATACTGATCTTAACATTGCTGTACGAAACTTAAAATATATATCATCAATCTTGATGTAGATATATCAATCTTGATATTTTGTCCCTTTTGGACAAGCATAGGTTGCTTTGCTGCATGTTAAAAGGTATAGCTGCTGTTCAGTGAGCTTTTTAAATTTAAATTGATCACTCAATGATATCAGTGGGGGCAAATATGTTATGTTGAAAGTTTGAATTGTAAAATACTCACTTTTGATTTCTTTGCAAAGTATCAAGCATGCCTTTTTTCAAGCATGCTCATTTTTGATTCAGCAGCTAGGCAAAATATGTCAAACCTCATATGCATTACTTTGCTCTAGCGATCACTGCAATTTGCTAGAATTTGTATACAAATTTGCTGTTTTTCTTGGAAAGAAAAATACGCAAAGGAAGGATTGAGTGAGTCTCCCATCCATACCTACAACTCGGATTTTCCAAGTTAAAATGAAAAAGGAAAAACATCCTTTATACATGTACCAGTGACCCCAAGATATTGGACAAAATTAATACAGCACTCCTGGAACTTACCAACTGAGCTATCATAACATCCTGTGAATACATGATGCAATTATTAACTGTTTAATGATTATGCATGGAGATACTTTATAAAATTGTCAATTCCTGAGCTACAAATACTTTGATCGAAAAACAAAATTGTTGTTTTAAAGTCGATACAGAGAAAATCTCTTTTAAATTTGCAGATCCATAGCTCTAATATTTCAAGTTGCACAAATGATGCATGGGAGCATGCATGGGAATGCTTTTACAGAGAATGTATGTGCATTTTGCACTTTTAAGAAATAAGCAGTTACATGTAAAATTGCTTATTTCTCAGCCAATCATATCTGAGAAAATTCTCGAGCAATCATGCTAGTGTTCAGTTACAGATCTTCATTGTCAACTCTTGGTAATTGGATATCTTCATTATTCGCATGAATTTTGTGCACTTTGATGGATTCCTAAATGTTTTCTTCAGTTTTTGAAGCTTATGGAAAGCACAACTGACTTTTTTCCTCAAAAGAAGTTTTCAAAAGACTTTTTCAAGTTCGAAATTTGTTATGTAGATCAGTTAATAAGTAATAGGCTAATTTCGATATATTAAAATTCAGCCTAAAGCAATAGACCTCAGCATGAGGCTCCGGGGAATAAACCCCTCAAACTCTGTATTTATTCCCCAGAGCCTCGTGCTGAGGTCTATTGTCTTTGGCTGAATTTTAATATATCGAAATTGGTCCATTGGACCTTGTTTTGTACAATTCAGGAGTAATCATGTTTGTACTTTAAAATAAAGGTTTTAAAATTAGTCATGTGATTACTCGTGCTGCCACTCCCTGAATTGTGCTCCACTCTGTCCAATTACCAGAACTAGTATTCAGCCAAAACAAACAACTATTGCTTTTCTAATACCAGTCATACAGGAAGATTTTCCACTAACTATCAGAGGAAAGAGTCTTACATTTGGACTGCATGGATTATTTAATTTTATTCATTATATATCTTGTTCGTGTAGTTATGATCTGCTCAGTTTAACATGAGAAATCCTCCTAGCATAATGCAATGATATTTTAAACCTTGCAGCTTTTGACTTTTACATTTTGTTTTGATTCTTTTAACGAGCAGCTTGTGGGCTAGGTGCAGGAAAGTATAGATAGATAGACAGACGGACGGACGGACGGACAGGCAGACGGACGGACAGACGGACAGACGGATAGATAGATACCCAGTGGGCTTCAAGGAGTTTCTTTTTCTACACAGGTTGATATTCAAAGAGGTGTATTTATGTCACTTAAACTTTTTTCCCTTCAGTTTCAGAAGACAAAGTTCTGTGTCCAAAGACAAATCATGCAGCAGATATAGGAGACAAAGTTGACCTGTGTTGCCCTGTCAGTGGATACCCACCACCTGAAGTGGAATGGACTTTTAATGGTGTGAAGATTACGAATACCCATGCTACAGATTTGATCATCCCCAATGTAAAGGAAAATGACTATGGGTCTTACCTCTGTACTGCCAAGTACTTGAAAAGCACAGCTGGACCTTTTACAATCACCATTCAAAAAAAAAATGGTAAGTTGTTTTCTTTCTTTGATCTTGTATAGTTCATGTCTCAGGCCCAACTTAATCAGGAATGTGCATCCTGCTATAGGACATTCATTTTATGTGGTTTTGTTGTGCTTTACCAGTGAAACCTCTAAAATACTGAAGCTCAAGACTGTACGGAAATGTACCATTTTTAATGTGTAATAGCGTAGCTAGAATGAGTTACACCAGTTAGCTGGGGAAGAAATTATTCACTCACTCGGTCAGTCAATGGGTCTTTGGTGGACGTTCCTCTAACCAGGGTACTTGAGGGGCAACCTGGTGGACCATTGTGAACAAAATGGTGGCCAAAGCGATAAAGTGTTCTTTTCGCATTTGGAATCAAACAAGTGCTCCCCAATTAAAGACTGTTTTGGTACACAACAATGGTGGCCACTGACAGTAGTATAGTAGGCACCAGTTGGTCCCTTTTTTGGGAGGGCAGGACCAACTTGGCATCATAAATAGACAACCCCACCCGCATACCATCACCTCAACCCTATGTGTGTACTGTTGCAGTGCCTGCATGGACACAAAGAGGGTTGGATCGTAACCCACGCATGCACCATCACCTTAACCCCACGCGTGTACCTTCATACAATGAAAACAATAGACTTGCCCAAACGTGTCTACTGTTGCTTGACAGGGATTGGTTAATTGAAAACTATTGTTTCTGAAACCATAAATGTTCACTCACGTCCCATGCGTATCATTCATAAACTTCAGTCGGTTGAGTTTGCGTAGCAGTCATGGCTTTCAACCAGTTGAACACTTTTGAAGATTTTGAACATTTTATCTGGCACAATGAGATTCCAAGCGACCAGATTTCTGAGGCAGTGGACCAAATAATGGCCTTAACCTTTCCTGAAGAGGTATGTACATTTTATGACATATTGTAATTTCATTTAGGGTTCAATTTCTTTTTTCTTAGACATGGTTTCATTCTTTCATAGGACTCTGCCAATAATCCAAACAGTTAGTAGATTCAGACATACCTACCGAGGTTTTGCGGCCATGGGATGATTGGGAGAAGAAGTTTAAACCACCGGTACATGCTTTCCGAGTTTGCGGAGGTTGCAAAACAGTCTTATAAGCTTTCAGTCAAGTTACTTGGCAAAATTTACTAATAAATATTTTGTCACCCTAGGAACAACAAGAACCTTGTTCAATCTATCAACAGAATGAAGCTGGTAGAAAACGACTAGCAGAGGTAGGGGTCAAGTTTGACTTTTCAGTAGTTACCGGGTTTGTTTTGTAATTTTGTAGGATGATGCAGATAATATTCCCACCAGAAAATCTTGCCATGTATGTAAAGCCTGTGGCAAAGTCTTTACTCGAGCAGCAACCTAAACAACATTCAAAAGATAAGAAACATCAGTGCTCCTGACCAAATGTAGAAAAGCATTTCATCAAAGATCCCATTTGAGATGCCACGAGAAACAAGTTCACGAATGCCGAGCTGCTCAGCGGGAATACAAGTGTGCTACCTGCGGAGAAATCTTTCACAGTCTGGCTCAATTCTGTGCTCATCAGGATACCCTCTTCTGTAGCTACCTAGCGACCACAGGAAGATGAATCAGGGAGATCTTTTTTGAATTTTGAAGTATATCTTAGTGAATAGGACAAGTCGTATGTTAATTTTAGGAGAAATAGTAGGGCATGTTTGAACGCGTCTTTTGTTACCCTTTGTTCACGAAATGAGTTTGTATGTAGGTTTATGATGAAAGAGGTGAAGTGGAACAATTTCCTGGTGTCAAAGATTAAGCAAATTTGATCTACAATAACACACGAGTTTTATTCTGTTTTAATGTGAGGGATTAAGCAATTTTTTTGTGTACTATTTCAGGGACCAATCCTAAGAAAATGAAACCAAACCCGATCAAGAAAAAAGCAAGTTTCAACTGGTAAGAAGACCACCGAAACATGACTGATAACCTGCCCTTGGGAGCTGTAACAGTGGGTCTCGCACGAGCAAAATTAGAACTTCAGCTTTGTTACTTTTGTCCCTGTCGTTACACATTTTATACCACAGGCTAAGAAATTTCTCAAATGCGATTGGCTAAGACCAGTAGTATTTCTGCCAAATTTGAAATACTTACATGTAAAAATTTCAGTTTCCATGGAAACCTAAATGATCGAAACAATATGGCGGAAAGATTTTCAAAATTCTGTGGAAAAAACTGCACGAGCTAAA
>CAXHUQ010001243.1:0-2500 GCA_964020085.1 Micromussa lordhowensis
TAGGCTGAGTTAGCAAGAGAACTGGAACGTCACTTGACGACAGCGCGCGCAGAACAAATACCCAAATATGGTCAAATAAGAATAGAATCCAGGCTATTCTGCGTACCCTACAGTCATCATCTGACGTTCCCGTCCTGTTGCTAAATGGGCCTAACTTACATGTGGCTGTTAAGACAATGTCCTTTTAACAAATTGACGTCAGTTTTACATGGGTCATGAATTTTGTCAGAACATTATCAAAGTAGCTGATAGCAGACTTCTTTGGCAATGATATGACGAAATTCATTGTCAACAACAGGACTGACCCATGAAAAACCGACGTCAATTTGTTTTTTACGATAACCAATTAAATAGTCGAATTCTCCGCTCTCGGTCATTGACGCATCGCATAAATTAATGTGTCTGTCCGCTTTTTGACAATGAAAATTAGCCAATGAGCACGCGAGAATTTCTGTAGTCATCATCAAATAAATAGTCGTTTCTCTTAGCTTAGAGTAATTGTAAGGAAAGAAGCGGTAAGGTTCTTCATCAAATCTCACCAAGAATTTGAGGGCTAATTTTTTGAATATAGACAGGATCATCGTTTCTCAGTCGCGAATGGCAGTTGTTTGTTCAGGTCAGTTTGTTTTGAGAACAAACAGAAATCGTCGCAATGTACGTGTATTTGTAAAGCAAATGGCTCAAATATGTCGGTTAAGGGAGTATGTTGTTGCTTAAACACAGCTTATGGATCTGAGTTTTAGTTGAACGATTGTTTGCTTCTCACTCTTGTTTCGTATTATGGTAGTGCCCAGATCTTCAATGGTGTCGGTTTTCCTCATCCGGTGCCACTCAACTTTCTTGAAGACTTGGTCAAGCCGACCAGAGAAGAAGCCATACAGTTTCTAAGCCGACTCAGTTCTTGCTTGGCATTTGTGGTTTCTGCCATACAAGGGTAAGTAATATATCAAACACGAGCGACAGTGTTTCATCGGGATATCCAAACACCGAGAAGAGAGTTAAAAATACGACGCGCTGCGGAGTATTTTTGACGAAATTCGAGGTGTTTGATAGCCGATGAAATATATCTTCTCAATCGAAGCAAAAACTAAGGAGAAAATCAAGAGGTAAAATCGTCAAAATCTATTCTAATTAAGACCGGGTTCACGGTTGTGATTTTCTTTGTTTTAGCTTGATGAATTATTAATGAGTTGGAGAAGGTCATTTAAAACACTACAATCCTAAACTCAAAACGTGTCTTGAGTAAAGATTCATGACTTATTTCAATACACTGTACATTCCTTTCTGGAAAGTTAAAAGTTCAGAAAGACAAATGGCGTAGCTGGCAATTGTTTAATTGATGTCAAGTTTGCTTCATTCATGTAAGACAGCATCGAAAAGAAAGGAAGAAACTTGGTGACCTGCACGCGAGCAAAATCAGAAGCAGCTTTATTGTCTCCCAGTTATGGTATGCAGACTTCAGTGAAATGCCTAACCTTTGTCTTCTGCTTATTTTGTTTTTCATCTCAAGTGTTCTTCAAGAACCAAAGGGAAGTGAAACAGGGAATTTTCAATTGTTCGAAACTCTTTTACAAGCAATTACTCAGTTCTTCCAACAGGTAAGACTCTAAAGTATGTCGGTAAATAGTCAGTGGTAACACAGAGAAGAGGTTACATGAAGTGTTTACTGCGGCATCAGATCCGATGTTCAGCAACATTCCTTTGTTCATTTCTAACCATGTTTATTGCTCCTAATGTTTAGTATAGACAAGGAAAGTGAACCTTAGTCATGAGCTAACATTTAACAACTTTCCAAACTAAGAATTTGCACAACTACTCCAGATGGTTGTGAATGTTTTCTCGTTCTAGTTGTCTAATCAGTAATGCTGTGTTTGACACTCTGTTTCCCTGGAAACAAAGTTAACAGTAGTGGATATGAGTCGATATGACTTCTCTGTATCTTTCTCTCACCAAATACCTTTTGTCGTGGTTTTAGTTGCATTTATTTTACATTGCGGCCACTGTGCTTGTCGATAAAGCCCTTTTCCGAGGAGACAATTCAAACCCTGGTTTATTCTTACTGTGATATTTGTTTCCTTGTAGGTCTTATCCATGAACACACGCGTCACAGTGGCTGATCTGTTCAGATTTTCCAGTGATCCAAACGCAAGGTGAGCTGTCCAAAGTTCTTTACCGCTGTGCGTCCCACAATTTACTGTCAGCTATTTTAAGCCCCGTCTACACGAGCAATTTTTATGTGGCAACTGTATGTGGCTCGACAAATATTTTGTTGTTAATTTGCGTCAGTAATAATTTCGCACAGCGGAGATGCCCATGGAAAAGCAAAAAGCAAGATGGCGCCATGCTGGATGTGCAAATGTTATAGGGACTTTAGGGACTGGGTTCTACAGATGACGTTGAAAAAATTGTCACATTTTATGTCACGAGTCTACACGAGCAATTTTCACGTGACAATTTTTATTTGTCACATAAAGACAGGCGCGCCAGTTTTTCAGCACAT
>CAXHUQ010001243.1:7500-15000 GCA_964020085.1 Micromussa lordhowensis
GTAAAGAAGAGTTGACAACACGCAGCTCTGATAGATTCTAAGTTTCGTCTTTGTGCTGTAGCTTGCTGACCTCCACGCTGATCTTAAGCTCGTAAAGGCATTTCTCGCTTTATTCAGCCTGTTTTGTATGTCCACACCAGTGCCGCCATCCTGACAAAGCACACTTCCAAGGTATGTGAACTTGTTGGTGTATGGAATGTCCTGTCCTCTTCCCTGATCTCTGTTGGGGAAGGTACATTAACACACATGGCTTCCGTCTTCTTCAAGCTAATTGTTAAGCCGACCTGGTTGCTGAATATGCTGAGCCGGTCTGTTTTCTCCTGGATATGCTGTCGAGTGTGGGACAATAGGACTAAATCATCTGCGAAGTCAAGGTCCTCGAGTGTAGAAAAAGGGGTCCATCTTATGCCTCTTCGCTGATCTTCTACTGTGCGACGAAGATCCTAATCGATAGCAATATTGAATAGCACAGACAACATGACACATCCCTGCCGTACACCGGTTTTAACTTCAAAACTTAGATCCCCCTGGCCGACGTAACATGTGAAGTTCGAGTAGAAGCATTTGATGATATTAACAATGCGCTATGGAATGCCATATGCTCTCAGAATCTGCCAAAGACTATCGCTGTGAATACTGTCAAATGCTTCTCGTAGTCAACTGCCTATTCCACTCAGTACATTGCTCAAGTATATTCCATAGTGTAAAAATTTGATCCGCGCCCCTTGCGAAATCCAGCTTGTTCGTTTCACAGAATGTCATCAACAGCTTGGGTGATACGCTGTATAATGACTTTGCAAAAGATTTTACTCGGCACAGACAGGGTAATTCAACGGTATCTTAATTATCACTCCTCTACTCTAATCTGACGGAATTTCTTCCTGCTCCCAGATCTTTGTAAATAAGGGGGTCAGAATGGTTGCAGCAAGTTCAGGGTCTGCTTTAAACAGTTCTGCATTAAAATTATCATGGCCAGGAGCTTTTCCATTCTTCAGGGAATTCACGGCTTGGATGATTTCCCTTTTAGTTGGAACATCTGTGCTGATGTGAAGGTCGGTTGCCGCTTCCTGGATGTTTGGCACTTCTGATGGTGGTGGTCTGTTCAAAACCTCTCTAAAGTGCTCCGCCCTAGCGTTTTTCCTGCTCTCGCTCTGATGTCTATAAGGTACCGTTCTTGTCCTTTACAAGCATGTTGGTTGTGTGACATTTACCTGTTATGACCTTGGTAATCTTATATACTGTTCCTTGTTCATTGCGTTCTGCCGCTTCCTCGGCCAAGGACGCAAGGTTCTCCATGTACTTCCATTTGTCTGCTCTTGCTCGACGTTTTACCTCCTTGTTCGCTGCCCGATACATCTCTTGATGCCTTTCTTTGAGCCGTTGGGATTTTGTGTCCATTGCTTTCTTCTTCTACCTTCAATTGCTTTCCAGGTATCAGGTGACATCCATTCCTTCGGCCTCCGCTGCCTGTAGCCCAGACATGCCTTGCCGCCATCGATGTAAGCAGTAACAATGATCTCCCAGTTCTTATTCACCCCTTCATTGCTACTGTCTTCCTCATCGTCTAGTTCCATAAGAGCCTCAAATCTGTTGTGCACCTCGAGGATAAAATATTTTCGCAAATTCGGATGTATCAGTTGAGCCACATCGAAACGGCTGCGCCCCTTAGCTGGACGCCCTGCACCCTTTAGTTTCAATTTTAGGCAGGCTGTCACGAGATGATGGTCGCTACCAATGTCAGCTCCTCTCATCACCTTAACATCCCGAAGAGAACTCCGCCATTTCCCATTGATCATCAGATGATCGATCAATTTGATTTCTATCCCTGCCATTCGGGGAAAAACCATGTGATTTCATGGATCTCTCGGTGTGGGAAAAGGATCCCACCTATCACCAGATTATTTGTTGTGCAAAACTCGACAAGCCTCTCTCCGTTTTCATTGATGATGCCACTCCCGTTTCTTCCCATCCCTCTGTCACTGTCTGAGTTATCAGCACCAACTTTGGCATTTAGGTCCCCCATGATGATGATAAGATCTTGCATCGGGACCTGTTCAATCTCTGCCTGGAGCCCGAGAGAGAAATTGTCCTTCAGGGCAGGGATGTTCGAAAGCCGATAAACGCTAACCCAGGATTAAAAGCTAACGGAAGTAATAATTTTTGTAGTGTAAAAATGTCTTTTACTGCTTATGTTTTGTGTAGTTTGAAATTATTCAAACTAAAAACTGAAGGACAAACAATACAAACAGAAAAACTGAGCAAAAAGTTGCAAATTCAAAATCCAAATTCGAGCTAACCCTGTGTTAGTTTAATTGGGCTTCGAACAACCCGGCCCAGATGTTCTTCGCTATCATTGGTCGGAGAGTAACATTGAATCAGGGTTAAGTTGCTTTGTCTTCCTTTCAGCCTGGCCTTCATGAGGCGACTGTTAATAGGCTTCCACTCCAAAAGCGATCTATCTGCTCCTTTCTTTAGGATAATTGCCACGCCGTCACGATGTAGCTCATCGTCCTGCCCAGAATATAATACCGTCTCGCCTGACACCGTCTTTGATCTCCCTGTCTCCATCCATCTGCGTTCACTTATACCCAACACATGTAGGTTATACCGTCTCATTTCTGCTGTAACCTGTGCAAGCTTCCCAGTTTCGTACATAGTACGTACATTCCAAAAACCAATCCTGGTCTTGGTTCATTATTGCATTCTTGCGCGCAAAGGCTAGCGGGTTCAATGTTCAAATAATCAATTCATTAATGTAATCTTGAGGGGTACGCTTCACTTGAGTTAACGAGAGTAGAAATGATGTACTTATCGATTTGAGATTTGTTGTTTCCAATAGTCAACTTGTGCCAGAGTGCATGAGTACACTGCGATCCAAGAGGGCTGCATGCAATTTCTGTCAACACTGATATGTTGCCTGGAGAGAAAAAAAGAATATTTAATTACCACTATTTTAAACTCAGTCAACTGATAAATTTGCAGTCATGCTAGATACGCTTGATAGCTTTATTAATTTTCAGAAAACAGAAGTAATTTGTTCTGGGTTCGAATATTCTATAATTTTCTTTAGAAAGGTTATAGAATTCCCAACAACACTGATATGTTGCCTGGAGAGAAAAAAGGAATATTTAATTACCACTATTTTAAACTCAGTCAACTGATAAATTTGCAGTCATGCTAGATATGCTTGATAGCTTTGTTAATTTTCAGAAAACAGAAGTAATTTGCTCTGTGTTCGAATTCTAGAATTTTCGAATAGGAGTGAAGAGATTTAAGTTAGAATTACTGGTCCTCTAAAAGTAAAACACGATTCAATCAGAAACCTAACCTAATATCATAATAAAGGTTAGAATTTTTAAAACTAGTCACAGATATATCACAAAATGGATATCAATAAAATACTTCTAGTTAAGATTGTTAAAAATAGTCGATAAAAATGAAGATGCAGCATTAAAAATTTCTTTTTTAGCAATTCATTCCAAGTAGACGATTACTAAGTGCGGTCCTGACGACATCCATCCGCGCCTTCTAAAGGAATGTAGCCGGCAAATCGCACCTAGTCTTCAAGTTGTGCTCTCTTCAGTCATTTAAGCTCTGTTTGCATCCCGTCCGAATCTTTGAAAAAACCCAATGTAACACCTGTCCGTAAAAAAGATCGCGTGGGTTCCGTGGAATATTTACTGGCCTATATCTTTGTTATGAATCCTCAGTAAAGATTTGGAACGCTGTGTCTGTAGCAACCTCTACAACCATGTTAAACAGTTAGTCAATCCTCTCCAGCATGCGTTTTTACGAAATCGTTTCTGCACCACCTCAGCTACTGTCAGTTCTTTACACCAGCGGTCAGAGCATGGAAAAATATATTCAAACGGATGTAGTCTATTTGGATTTTTCCAAAGCCTTCGATTCCGTCGATCATTCAGTCCTGCTTTAAAAGCTTAAACGATATGGCGTGGAAGGCCACATGCGCGCCTAGTTTACTACCGATTACCTCAGTGGAAGATCTCGGAGGGTCGTTTTGGACGGTGTTGCCTCACAGTGGGCCCTAGTTCCATCTGGAGTTCCCCAGTGGAGTATACTTAGCCCCACTCTATTCATTCTCTGAACTGATTTGCCAAGTGATCTATCAGAGGGTACGCAATCTGCTCTCTACGCGGATGACACTAAAATATTTCGTTCTATTTTCTTGACAGCCCGCGATTGTGAAAGAGTTCAGCAAGCTTTACCAGATCTCACCTTGTTGAGCCATGACAATAACTCGTAACACGTAAGAAGAGGCCAGCACTTGGCTTCGAAAAGTTACTGCGTGTGCATGAGGAGAAGGATTTGGGCGTAGTCATCTCGGACAAGCTGACTTGAGAATCTCATTTGCACTTAATTACGACAAAAGCCAACAAACTTCTCGGCTTTCTTAAGAGGCCTTGTCCATTGTTAACTAAAGTTGCAGTTAGGAGGTCTCTTTACTTGGCAACAGTGAAACCCCTCTTATGTCACGCTACTGAAGTCTGGTCTCAGCTCTGAAGTCACTGAAACTTAAGGTTATGCGAGTTCAGACGCGCGCCACAAGATGGATTTTACGTTTAAAGCCTGGTAAGATGTCGTACAAAGAGAGACTGGTCTCTCTGAACTGCTTCCTCTTGCTTACGACCTTGAAACTAAAGACATTTTATTCTTTTTTAAGGCAATCCACGGCTACATTGATATACTAATAGATGTTAGTAAATACGTAACTTTTAATATCACCCGATTCAGGCGCGTGGTGGCATGCATGCAGACAGCTGGCTATTATCTCACTGTCCGGGCCTGCAAGACCTACACTTTCCAAGCCTCATAGTTTTTTTTTATATTGTAAGATTGTGGAACACTGTATGTAGTATAGCTTTCCCCGAGGGCTTCACTAGCCCGGGCTCTTTTAAGTTTTTATGTCCCTCTTAAACACGGAGCGAGCCTATAAAAAGTCAGCAGTTTGCACTTTGTTGGCTAAAACACGGCATTTACGTTGAGTAAACAACTCGAAAACAATCGATATGCTTTCACAAGTGAAAAACAAAAATAAAAAGTTAAAATGCATGTATATGAAGTACGATACCTATCTAAATTTTTCTTCTGTAGATGCCATTTTTGTTGTATTGGCTGACCTTTTAGACTGCGAGCAGTCCCTTTCTTTTCCTAGCGTATTCCTTGCGTTTAATTAGAGCTATCGAGTAGCAAGTGGCGAGCGGCGAAGGCGCGAGCCGCGAAAAGCGCGGGCGCGGAGAAAAAGGAAAAGCAAACAAACGAAAAACCTTTCCTTGTGCGGTCGCCTACTTCGTGCGAATTTCGCAGGAATACGATACGCCTGGGTGAATAAGCCAATCAAAGCAGAGTATTCCGATTTGTAATGGACGGGCTGAGCCGCTAAGCCTCCTTTATAGGCTCGCTCCGTGTTTAACGTCAGTTTATGATGTAGTTCTGGCCTGTACGTGATTCATCTCACGGAGATGTCCGTGACACCACAGTTAGCTTTATTTATTTATATTATCATTATCAACGTTATTGTTGTTATTATTTTTTATTTTCTTATCTACATAATACTCTTTAGTATTGTATCCTTCCATTTGACATTGTAATTGTATAAAATTGTAATTGTATCCGTCGTCATGTTCTTAGCTCCTCTTTTGATTTCATCCTGTAAAACAATAACTGAGGAGACATAATTAGTATAAGCTTGATAGTTTCCTTTAAGTCTCCTGGCCATTATTAAATCTACTCTTTCTATTTTTTATTGTTTTCATTATATTTGTGGTGTGGCAAAATAAATAAAACAAAAAATAGTCCTATGGGTGGGCGCTTCACTTGGGTCCGAGTGTCCCGTTCGCGCCCTCTCCTTGGGGCTTTATTTATTTACATTTGACATAGTATCGCCAAGATTCGCGTTATGGTTCTTCTGTTATCTTCGCTTTTCGCAAACCATGGTGATCGTCACAGAGCTCGTGACGTCACCAGGAACATCGCTGTACTTCGAAAAAAAAATTACCAAACCAAGCTTCCCACGACGGCTAAGTTTGTTATCACTGCCTCTAAAAACCACCTCTTAATTTTTCTTCCCACTTCCGCCGGGAATAGGCGTCAAAAAAGTGCCTAGGGCGAGCGCGTTTCTTGAACTGAGTTGTAGTTCGCTTAACAAAACCCTGAGCCTTTTTATGACCAAAATCTGCGACTTCCCCCATCCTATCTTTGACGTGACAAAAAATTTGATAGCCTTTTCAAGATCTGACCTTGAAATCATTACGCTTTTTCATACCTGCCTTATAGGAACGATATTTGTTTACAAACATTGTTTTTGTTATTTAAATGTTCAAAACGTTAAACGAAAGATAGTTTGGTGTTATCAACTGGGTTGATAATGTGAATTGTCCACCGTAAAGAGATTCGCAAGCTGACGTTTCGAGCGTTAGCCCTTCGTCGGAGCGAATTCGCTCCGACGAAGGGCTAACGCTCGAAACGTCAGCTTGCGAATCTCTTTACGGTGGACAATTCACATTATCAACCCAGTTGATAAAACCAAATTATCCTGTAATACTCCCACCGACGCAGCACCACAGTTTCTTTAGAAACTTGCCCCCTTTATTCGTTAAACGAATGAGTTCTTTGTTTCACCAGTTCTCTGGTTGGCATATTAGTAACAATAGGTGACGTCACTGATATCTTTGCTATAATTAGTTCTTTTGTTGGGACCGATGTTAAAGTCATTCCCCTGTTTTGCATTGCGCATCCTTACTGCGCATAATTTATGGCGTCATTAGCACGCGCTCGTGCACGCACATTAAAAACATGGAGGATTTGTCTTGATATTGAGCTCTGTCAGTTGAGAAATGGCTATAGCTCACCAACGAGCATGGACACCCCACCTTTTTTTCTAGTTATTGTAATCAACTTATCATAAGCTTTGCGTGAGAAAAGACTCATCTGACTTCTATTGCTGAAAATTGAATAAATAAGGAAAATAGCGGATAAACTGTGGTCTTTTCTTTTTGCCGTTTGGTAACCATGTCGAGAAATTTGGTTCAAATTTTAATCAAGGATTCAGCTTTCTAATTCAAACCTAAAATGTTTATTTTTGACCGACACAATGTATTGACTGTAGTTTAATGCCCGTTCTCAAAAGTCTCGGTCACAAAAATTTACAATTATTACTAGGAATGCGTTCTTCTAATAAGCACTAAACTAGGATATCTAAAAGATAAGTAAAAAGTTAATGAAAAACTCTTGAAAGTGTCAATGAACATTAAAAAATGTACAAACGTTTCGGGCAGAGCCCTTCATCGGTGTAAAAAAGCCCATTGTGGCAAGTTGGCATACGCCATACAAAAAACCTAACGGTGAACGTGCGCTTACACGTAAACGTGCGCGCGCGTTAAACACAGCTATGAAATTGGAATGCGTAAGTAAGAGCGTGCGTTACATGCGTTCGCATAAAAAGCAACGTACGCGTTTAAATAAAACTAAAGTTAATGTTGA
>CAXHUQ010001245.1:0-32500 GCA_964020085.1 Micromussa lordhowensis
CCACGCAAATAGATTTCTTCCGCGCTAGCGAATCACAGACATTTCTGATAGTTAGCTAAGCCGAGAACGCCTAAAATTGATAAAACAAGAAAATTGTACTCACGATCAGCGCTTGAACTCATGTTCTTCACTCTGCTCGTGGCCATGTTTGCTTGCAAATAGCAATGTCCCGGATGAACTTGATTTTTCTCGAGCGCGGAACGCCAGATCCAGATTTCAACAGATATTTTTCTAAGTCTTTAGCTACATCAAAGTTCAGAGCAAATAACGCCAACAGCAGCCAGAAGTGTCTAGTCCATTGCACGCCTAAGCCCTAAATTGATGTGGCTAAAGCTTTCTGCTGTCTAAAGCAAGCACAACATTATCGCCACAGTGCGAACGGCCCGCATATTACGGGGCTAAATGACGTCCCGTTTTCAGTGGGCCTTCTCATGTACGATAATGGACGACGCTTGCTAGCAAATCGTTAGACTTGCACCTTCATTGGACTTAATGATGTCCTCGGGCAGACTTCCTTTAGACAGCAGTTGTAGAACGCTGATCGGTTGACTCCCTCTCAGAGTCACCGCGCGAACTGAAATTCAGAGGAGTGTAGCCTGGGCCAAACTTAACGCCAATTGGATAAAGGGCAAAGGGAAGGGGGGGGGGGTGGATGACAATTATGTCTACATGCACTTCTACACAAATCCCTAACCAGAAAACAAGAAAAGAAACTGACATCAGCCGTAAACAACACAGTAAACAAGCTAATCTTACACATGGGAAGTTGTGTAAAGTTACACAAAAAATTAAGCTTTGCCGACCCGGTTTTCATAACTCCAGGTAGATATATATATATATATATCTGACCGGATTCCCAAAAACCTGACCGGATTCCCAAAAACATGCCCGCACTGACCAAAAGACAGTGCCGGCGGCCAGAGTTCCTCTGACCACCCCCCCTGGCTAGCAGATTGGCCCTCCACGCGTGCACGTGGCATGGACCACTCCAGCAGGTTGCCATGCCAACAACAGAACCCTCCCGCAAGCTTCAACAAGGCACTAACATAGCCAGAAACACAGTCAATAACAAGCTCACTTAACACTAAACACTCAAAGTCTGCCAAGCAAAGGGTGTAGGTACAAGACACCCTCCCCTCTCCCCCTTCCTTTGACAGCTGGACCCCCTACAACCCACCAGCAGATAGGCCAGTCCCTGGGGCATGTACCCAGCCTAGCCTTGACGGAAACCCCCCTGGCTTTTAAGGCACCAGCCAAGCCTGGTGCGCCCGAATCCAGGCGAAAACCTAGCGGCTATGTTTTTGCGAAATCGCTGAGATATCAAGGCCAAAAAGGCCCCAGGGCACCAAATTGTCTCAAGCTCGGCCTAAACATGCACTCCAAGTGGCACCTTGTGCTTTGGGGTGCCTGCCAGGTACCATTTGCCCTCAATATCTGACCGGATTCCCAAAAACATGCCCGCACTGACCAAAAGACAGTGCCGGCGGCCAGAGTTCCTCTGACCACCCCCCCTGGCTAGCAGATTGGCCCTCCACGCGTGCACGTGGCATGGACCACTCCAGCAGGTTGCCATGCCAACAACAGAACCCTCCCGCAAGCTTCAACAAGGCACTAACATAGCCAGAAACACAGTCAATAACAAGCTCACTTAACACTAAACACTCAGTCTGCCAAGCAAAGGGTGTAGGTACAAGACACCCTCCCCTCTCCCCCTTCCTTTGACAGCTGGACCCCCTACAACCCACCAGCAGATAGGCCAGTCCCTGGGGCATGTACCCAGCCTAGCCTTGACGGAAACCCCCCTGGCTTTTAAGGCACCAGCCAAGCCTGGATTCGGGCTGCGCCCGAATCCAGGCGAAAACCTAGCGGCTATGTTTTTGCGAAATCGCTGAGATATCAAGGCCAAAAAGGCCCCAGGGCACCAAATTGTCTCAAGCTCGGCCTAAACATGCAGTCCAAGTGGCACCTTGTGCTTTGGGGTGCCTGCCAGGTACCATTTGCCCTCAATATCTGACCGGATTCCCAAAAACATGCCCGCACTGACCAAAAGACAGTGCCGGCGGCCAGAGTTCCTCTGACCACCCCCCCTGGCTAGCAGATTGGCCCTCCACGCGTGCACGTGGCATGGACCACTCCAGCAGGTTGCCATGCCAACAACAGAACCCTCCCGCAAGCTTCAACAAGGCACTAACATAGCCAGAAACACAGTCAATAACAAGCTCACTTAACACTAAACACTCAAAGTCTGCCAAGCAAAGGGTGTAGGTACAAGACACCCTCCCCTCTCCCCCTTCCTTTGACAGCTGGACCCCCTACAACCCACCAGCAGATAGGCCAGTCCCTGGGGCATGTACCCAGCCTAGCCTTGACGGAAACCCCCCTGGCTTTTAAGGCACTAGCCAAGCCTGGATTCGGGCTGCGCCCAAATCCAGGCGAAAACCTAGCGGCTATGTTTTTGCGAAATCGCTGAGATATCAAGGCCAAAAAGGCCCCAGGGCACCAAATTGTCTCAAGCTCGGCCTAAACATGCAGTCCAAGTGGCACCTTGTGCTTTGGGGTGCCTGCCAGGTACCATTTGCCCTCAATATCTGACCGGATTCTTAAAAACATGCCCGCACTGACCAAAAGACAGTGCCGGCGGCCAGAGTTCCTCTGACCACCCCCCCTGGCCAGCAGATTGGCCCTCCACGCGTGCACGTGGCATGGACCACTCCAGCAGGTTGCCATGCCAACAACAGAACCCTCCCGCAAGCTTCAACAAGGCACTAACATAGCCAGAAACACAGTCAATAACAAGCTCACTTAACACTAAACACTCAAAGTCTGCCAAGCAAAGGGTGTAGGTACAAGACACCCTCCCCTCTCCCCCTTCCTTTGACAGCTGGACCCCCTACAACCCACCAGCAGATAGGCCAGTCCCTGGGGCATGTACCCAGCCTAGCCTTGACGGAAACCCCCCTGGCTTTTAAGGCACCAGCCAAGCCTGGATTCGGGCTGCGCCCGAATCCAGGCGAAAACCTAGCGGCTATGTTTTTGCGAAATCGCTGAGATATCAAGGCCAAAAAGGCCCCAGGGCACCAAATTGTCTCAAGCTCGGCCTAAACATGCAGTCCAAGTGGCACCTTGTGCTTTGGGGTGCCTGCCAGGTACCATTTGCCCTCAATATCTGACCGGATTCCCAAAAACATGCCCGCACTGACCAAAAGACAGTGCCGGCGGCCAGAGTTCCTCTGACCACCCCCCCTGGCTAGCAGATTGGCCCTCCACGCGTGCACGTGGCATGGACCACTCCAGCAGGTTGCCATGCCAACAACAGAACCCTCCCGCAAGCTTCAACAAGGCACTAACATAGCCAGAAACACAGTCAATAACAAGCTCACTTAACACTAAACACTCAAAGTCTGCCAAGCAAAGGGTGTAGGTACAAGACACCCTCCCCTCTCCCCCTTCCTTTGACAGCTGGACCCCCTACAACCCACCAGCAGATAGGCCAGTCCCTGGGGCATGTACCCAGCCTAGCCTTGACGGAAACCCCCCTGGCTTTTAAGGCACCAGCCAAGCCTTGCGCCCGAATCCAGGCGAAAACCTAGCGGCTATGTTTTTGCGAAATCGCTGAGATATCAAGGCCAAAAAGGCCCCAGGGCACCAAATTGTCTCAAGCTCGGCCTAAACATGCAGTCCAAGTGGCACCTTGTGCTTTGGGGTGCCTGCCAGGTACCATTTGCCCTCAATATCTGACCGGATTCCCAAAAACATGCCCGCACTGACCAAAAGACAGTGCCGGCGGCCAGAGTTCCTCTGACCACCCCCCCTGGCTAGCAGATTGGCCCTCCACGCGTGCACGTGGCATGGACCACTCCAGCAGGTTGCCATGCCAACAACAGAACCCTCCCGCAAGCTTCAACAAGGCACTAACATAGCCAGAAACACAGTCAATAACAAGCTCACTTAACACTAAACACTCAAAGTCTGCCAAGCAAAGGGTGTAGGTACAAGACACCCTCCCCTCTCCCCCTTCCTTTGACAGCTGGACCCCCTACAACCCACCAGCAGATAGGCCAGTCCCTGGGGCATGTACCCAGCCTAGCCTTGACGGAAACCCCCCTGGCTTTTAAGGCACCAGCCAAGCCTGGATTCGGGCTGCGCCCGAATCCAGGCGAAAACCTAGCGGCTATGTTTTTGCGAAATCGCTGAGATATCAAGGCCAAAAAGGCCCCAGGGCACCAAATTGTCTCAAGCTCGGCCTAAACATGCAGTCCAAGTGGCACCTTGTGCTTTGGGGTGCCTGCCAGGTACCATTTGCCCTCAATATCTGACCGGATTCCCAAAAACATGCCCGCACTGACCAAAAGACAGTGCCGGCGGCCAGAGTTCCTCTGACCACCCCCCCTGGCTAGCAGATTGGCCCTCCACGCGTGCACGTGGCATGGACCACTCCAGCAGGTTGCCATGCCAACAACAGAACCCTCCCGCAAGCTTCAACAAGGCACTAACATAGCCAGAAACACAGTCAATAACAAGCTCACTTAACACTAAACACTCAAAGTCTGCCAAGCAAAGGGTGTAGGTACAAGACACCCTCCCCTCTCCCCCTTCCTTTGACAGCTGGACCCCCTACAACCCACCAGCAGATAGGCCAGTCCCTGGGGCATGTACCCAGCCTAGCCTTGACGGAAACCCCCCTGGCTTTTAAGGCACCAGCCAAGCCTGGATTCGGGCTGCGCCCGAATCCAGGCGAAAACCTAGCGGCTATGTTTTTGCGAAATCGCTGAGATATCAAGGCCAAAAAGGCCCCAGGGCACCAAATTGTCTCAAGCTCGGCCTAAACATGCAGTCCAAGTGGCACCTTGTGCTTTGGGGTGCCTGCCAGGTACCATTTGCCCTCAATAATTATCAAGGCCAAAAAGGCCCCAGGGCACCAAATTGTCTCAAGCTCGGCCTAAACATGCAGTCCAAGTGGCACCTTGTGCTTTGGGGTGCCTGCCAGGTACCATTTGCCCTCAATATCTGACCGGATTCCCAAAAACATGCCCGCACTGACCAAAAGACAGTGCCGGCGGCCAGAGTTCCTCTGACCACCCCCCCCCTGGCTAGCAGATTGGCCCTCCACGCGTGCACGTGGCATGGACCACTCCAGCAGGTTGCCATGCCAACAACAGAACCCTCCCGCAAGCTTCAACAAGGCACTAACATAGCCAGAAACACAGTCAATAACAAGCTCACTTAACACTAAACACTCAAAGTCTGCCAAGCAAAGGGTGTAGGTACAAGACACCCTCCCCTCTCCCCCTTCCTTTGACAGCTGGACCCCCTACAACCCACCAGCAGATAGGCCAGTCCCTGGGGCATGTACCCAGCCTAGCCTTGACGGAAACCCCCCTGGCTTTTAAGGCACCAGCCAAGCCTGGATTCGGGCTGCACCCGAATCCAGGCGAAAACCTAGCGGCTATGTTTTTGCGAAATCGCTGAGATATCAAGGCCAAAAAGGCCCCAGGGCACCAAATTGTCTCAAGCTCGGCCTAAACATGCAGTCCAAGTGGCACCTTGTGCTTTGGGGTGCCTGCCAGGTACCATTTGCCCTCAATATCTGACCGGATTCCCAAAAACATGCCCGCACTGACCAAAAGACAGTGCCGGCGGCCAGAGTTCCTCTGACCACCCCCCCCTGGCTAGCAGATTGGCCCTCCACGCGTGCACGTGGCATGGACCACTCCAGCAGGTTGCCATGCCAACAACAGAACCCTCCCGCAAGCTTCAACAAGGCACTAACATAGCCAGAAACACAGTCAATAACAAGCTCACTTAACACTAAACACTCAAAGTCTGCCAAGCAAAGGGTGTAGGTACAAGACACCCTCCCCTCTCCCCCTTCCTTTGACAGCTGGACCCCCTACAACCCACCAGCAGATAGGCCAGTCCCTGGGGCATGTACCCAGCCTAGCCTTGACGGAAACCCCCCTGGCTTTTAAGGCACCAGCCAAGCCTGGATTCGGGCTGCACCCGAATCCAGGCGAAAACCTAGCGGCTATGTTTTTGCGAAATCGCTGAGATATCAAGGCCAAAAAGGCCCCAGGGCACCAAATTGTCTCAAGCTCGGCCTAAACATGCAGTCCAAGTGGCACCTTGTGCTTTGGGGTGCCTGCCAGGTACCATTTGCCCTCAATATCTGACCGGATTCCCAAAAACATGCCCGCACTGACCAAAAGACAGTGCCGGCGGCCAGAGTTCCTCTGACCACCCCCCCTGGCTAGCAGATTGGCCCTCCACGCGTGCACGTGGCATGGACCACTCCAGCAGGTTGCCATGCCAACAACAGAACCCTCCCGCAAGCTTCAACAAGGCACTAACATAGCCAGAAACACAGTCAATAACAAGCTCACTTAACACTAAACACTCAAAGTCTGCCAAGCAAAGGGTGTAGGTACAAGACACTCTCCTCTCTCCCCCTTCCTTTGACAGCTGGACCCCCTACAACCCACCAGCAGATAGGCCAGTCCCTGGGGCATGTACCCAGCCTAGCCTTGACGGAAACCCCCCTGGCTTTTAAGGCACCAGCCAAGCCTGGATTCGGGCTGCGCCCGAATCCAGGCGAAAACCTAGCGGCTATGTTTTTGCGAAATCGCTGAGATATCAAGGCCAAAAAGGCCCCAGGGCACCAAATTGTCTCAAGCTCGGCCTAAACATGCAGTCCAAGTGGCACCTTGTGCTTTGGGGTGCCTGCCAGGTACCATTTGCCCTCAATATCTGACCGGATTCCCAAAAACATGCCCGCACTGACCAAAAGACAGTGCCGGCGGCCAGAGTTCCTCTGACCACCCCCCCTGGCTAGCAGATTGGCCCTCCACGCGTGCACGTGGCATGGACCACTCCAGCAGGTTGCCATGCCAACAACAGAACCCTCCCGCAAGCTTCAACAAGGCACTAACATAGCCAGAAACACAGTCAATAACAAGCTCACTTAACACTAAACACTCAAAGTCTGCCAAGCAAAGGGTGTAGGTACAAGACACCCTCCCCTCTCCCCCTTCCTTTGACAGCTGGACCCCCTACAACCCACCAGCAGATAGGCCAGTCCCTGGGGCATGTACCCAGCCTAGCCTTGACGGAAACCCCCCTGGCTTTTAAGGCACCAGCCAAGCCTGGATTCGGGCTGCGCCCGAATCCAGGCGAAAACCTAGCGGCTATGTTTTTGCGAAATCGCTGAGATATCAAGGCCAAAAAGGCCCCAGGGCACCAAATTGTCTCAAGCTCGGCCTAAACATGCAGTCCAAGTGGCACCTTGTGCTTTGGGGTGCCTGCCAGGTACCATTTGCCCTCAATATCTGACCGGATTCCCAAAAACATGCCCGCACTGACCAAAAGACAGTGCCGGCGGCCAGAGTTCCTCTGACCACCCCCCCCTGGCTAGCAGATTGGCCCTCCACGCGTGCATGTGGCATGGACCACTCCAGCAGGTTGCCATGCCAACAACAGAACCCTCCCGCAAGCTTCAACAAGGCACTAACATAGCCAGAAACACAGTCAATAACAAGCTCACTTAACACTAAACACTCAAAGTCTGCCAAGCAAAGGGTGTAGGTACAAGACACCCTCCCCTCTCCCTCTTCCTTTGACAGCTGGACCCCCTACAACCCACCAGCAGATAGGCCAGTCCCTGGGGCATGTACCCAGCCTAGCCTTGACGGAAACCCCCCTGGCTTTTAAGGCACCAGCCAAGCCTGGATTCGGGCTGCGCCCGAATCCAGGCGAAAACCTAGCGGCTATGTTTTTGCGAAATCGCTGAGATATCAAGGCCAAAAAGGCCCCAGGGCACCAAATTGTCTCAAGCTCGGCCTAAACATGCAGTCCAAGTGGCACCTTGTGCTTTGGGGTGCCTGCCAGGTACCATTTGCCCTCAATATCTGACCGGATTCCCAAAAACATGCCCGCACTGACCAAAAGACAGTGCCGGCGGCCAGAGTTCCTCTGACCACCCCCCCCTGGCTAGCAGATTGGCCCTCCACGCGTGCACGTGGCATGGACCACTCCAGCAGGTTGCCATGCCAACAACAGAACCCTCCCGCAAGCTTCAACAAGGCACTAACATAGCCAGAAACACAGTCAATAACAAGCTCACTTAACACTAAACACTCAAAGTCTGCCAAGCAAAGGGTGTAGGTACAAGACACCCTCCCCTCTCCCCCTTCCTTTGACAGCTGGACCCCCTACAACCCACCAGCAGATAGGCCAGTCCCTGGGGCATGTACCCAGCCTAGCCTTGACGGAAACCCCCCTGGCTTTTAAGGCACCAGCCAAGCCTGGATTCGGGCTGCGCCCGAATCCAGGCGAAAACCTAGCGGCTATGTTTTTGCGAAATCGCTGAGATATCAAGGCCAAAAAGGCCCCAGGGCACCAAATTGTCTCAAGCTCGGCCTAAACATGCAGTCCAAGTGGCACCTTGTGCTTTGGGGTGCCTGCCAGGTACCATTTGCCCTCAATATCTGACCGGATTCCCAAAAACATGCCCGCACTGACCAAAAGACAGTGCCGGCGGCCAGAGTTCCTCTGACCACCCCCCCCTGGCTAGCAGATTGGCCCTCCACGCGTGCACGTGGCATGGACCACTCCAGCAGGTTGCCATGCCAACAACAGAACCCTCCCGCAAGCTTCAACAAGGCACTAACATAGCAAGAAACACAGTCAATAACAAGCTCACTTAACACTAAACACTCAAAGTCTGCCAAGCAAAGGGTGTAGGTACAAGACACCCTCCCCTCTCCCTCTTCCTTTGACAGCTGGACCCCCTACAACCCACCAGCAGATAGGCCAGTCCCTGGGGCATGTACCCAGCCTAGCCTTGACGGAAACCCCCCTGGCTTTTAAGGCACCAGCCAAGCCTGGATTCGGGCTGCGCCCGAATCCAGGCGAAAACCTAGCGGCTATGTTTTTGCGAAATCGCTGAGATATCAAGGCCAAAAAGGCCCCAGGGCACCAAATTGTCTCAAGCTCGGCCTAAACATGCAGTCCAAGTGGCACCTTGTGCTTTGGGGTGCCTGCCAGGTACCATTTGCCCTCAATATCTGACCGGATTCCCAAAAACATGCCCGCACTGACCAAAAGACAGTGCCGGCGGCCAGAGTTCCTCTGACCACCCCCCCTGGCTAGCAGATTGGCCCTCCACGCGTGCACGTGGCATGGACCACTCCAGCAGGTTGCCATGCCAACAACAGAACCCTCCCGCAAGCTTCAACAAGGCACTAACATAGCCAGAAACACAGTCAATAACAAGCTCACTTAACACTAAACACTCAAAGTCTGCCAAGCAAAGGGTGTAGGTACAAGACACCCTCCCCTCTCCCCCTTCCTTTGACAGCTGGACCCCCTACAACCCACCAGCAGATAGGCCAGTCCCTGGGGCATGTACCCAGCCTAGCCTTGACGGAAACCCCCCTGGCTTTTAAGGCACCAGCCAAGCCTGGATTCGGGCTGCGCCCGAATCCAGGCGAAAACCTAGCGGCTATGTTTTTGCGAAATCGCTGAGATATCAAGGCCAAAAAGGCCCCAGGGCACCAAATTGTCTCAAGCTCGGCCTAAACATGCAGTCCAAGTGGCACCTTGTGCTTTGGGGTGCCTGCCAGGTACCATTTGCCCTCAATATCTGACCGGATTCCCAAAAACATGCCCGCACTGACCAAAAGACAGTGCCGGCGGCCAGAGTTCCTCTGACCACCCCCCCCTGGCTAGCAGATTGGCCCTCCACGCGTGCACGTGGCATGGACCACTCCAGCAGGTTGCCATGCCAACAACAGAACCCTCCCGCAAGCTTCAACAAGGCACTAACATAGCCAGAAACACAGTCAATAACAAGCTCACTTAACACTAAACACTCAAAGTCTGCCAAGCAAAGGGTGTAGGTACAAGACACCCTCCCCTCTCCCTCTTCCTTTGACAGCTGGACCCCCTACAACCCACCAGCAGATAGGCCAGTCCCTGGGGCATGTACCCAGCCTAGCCTTGACGGAAACCCCCCTGGCTTTTAAGGCACCAGCCAAGCCTGGATTCGGGCTGCGCCCGAATCCAGGCGAAAACCTAGCGGCTATGTTTTTGCGAAATCGCTGAGATATCAAGGCCAAAAAGGCCCCAGGGCACCAAATTGTCTCAAGCTCGGCCTAAACATGCAGTCCAAGTGGCACCTTGTGCTTTGGGGTGCCTGCCAGGTACCATTTGCCCTCAATATCTGACCGGATTCCCAAAAACATGCCCGCACTGACCAAAAGACAGTGCCGGCGGCCAGAGTTCCTCTGACCACCCCCCCTGGCTAGCAGATTGGCCCTCCACGCGTGCACGTGGCATGGACCACTCCAGCAGGTTGCCATGCCAACAACAGAACCCTCCCGCAAGCTTCAACAAGGCACTAACATAGCCAGAAACACAGTCAATAACAAGCTCACTTAACACTAAACACTCAAAGTCTGCCAAGCAAAGGGTGTAGGTACAAGACACCCTCCCCTCTCCCCCTTCCTTTGACAGCTGGACCCCCTACAACCCACCAGCAGATAGGCCAGTCCCTGGGGCATGTACCCAGCCTAGCCTTGACGGAAACCCCCCTGGCTTTTAAGGCACCAGCCAAGCCTGGATTCGGGCTGCGCCCGAATCCAGGCGAAAACCTAGCGGCTATGTTTTTGCGAAATCGCTGAGATATCAAGGCCAAAAAGGCCCCAGGGCACCAAATTGTCTCAAGCTCGGCCTAAACATGCAGTCCAAGTGGCACCTTGTGCTTTGGGGTGCCTGCCAGGTACCATTTGCCCTCAATAATTATCAAGGCCAAAAAGGCCCCAGGGCACCAAATTGTCTCAAGCTCGGCCTAAACATGCAGTCCAAGTGGCACCTTGTGCTTTGGGGTGCCTGCCAGGTACCATTTGCCCTCAATATCTGACCGGATTCCCAAAAACATGCCCGCACTGACCAAAAGACAGTGCCGGCGGCCAGAGTTCCTCTGACCACCCCCCCCCTGGCTAGCAGATTGGCCCTCCACGCGTGCACGTGGCATGGACCACTCCAGCAGGTTGCCATGCCAACAACAGAACCCTCCCGCAAGCTTCAACAAGGCACTAACATAGCCAGAAACACAGTCAATAACAAGCTCACTTAACACTAAACACTCAAAGTCTGCCAAGCAAAGGGTGTAGGTACAAGACACCCTCCCCTCTCCCCCTTCCTTTGACAGCTGGACCCCCTACAACCCACCAGCAGATAGGCCAGTCCCTGGGGCATGTACCCAGCCTAGCCTTGACGGAAACCCCCCTGGCTTTTAAGGCACCAGCCAAGCCTGGATTCGGGCTGCACCCGAATCCAGGCGAAAACCTAGCGGCTATGTTTTTGCGAAATCGCTGAGATATCAAGGCCAAAAAGGCCCCAGGGCACCAAATTGTCTCAAGCTCGGCCTAAACATGCAGTCCAAGTGGCACCTTGTGCTTTGGGGTGCCTGCCAGGTACCATTTGCCCTCAATATCTGACCGGATTCCCAAAAACATGCCCGCACTGACCAAAAGACAGTGCCGGCGGCCAGAGTTCCTCTGACCACCCCCCCCTGGCTAGCAGATTGGCCCTCCACGCGTGCACGTGGCATGGACCACTCCAGCAGGTTGCCATGCCAACAACA
The DNA here is from genome assembly GCA_964020085.1 of Micromussa lordhowensis. Classification (NCBI taxonomy): domain Eukaryota; kingdom Metazoa; phylum Cnidaria; class Anthozoa; order Scleractinia; family Lobophylliidae; genus Micromussa; species Micromussa lordhowensis. Next base: position 11,642 of record CAXHUQ010001245.1, read on the forward strand.
GAACCCTCCCGCAAGCTTCAACAAGGCACTAACATAGCCAGAAACACAGTCAATAACAAGCTCACTTAACACTAAACACTCAAAGTCTGCCAAGCAAAGGGTGTAGGTACAAGACACCCTCCCCTCTCCCCCTTCCTTTGACAGCTGGACCCCCTACAACCCACCAGCAGATAGGCCAGTCCCTGGGGCATGTACCCAGCCTAGCCTTGACGGAAACCCCCCTGGCTTTTAAGGCACCAGCCAAGCCTGGATTCGGGCTGCACCCGAATCCAGGCGAAAACCTAGCGGCTATGTTTTTGCGAAATCGCTGAGATATCAAGGCCAAAAAGGCCCCAGGGCACCAAATTGTCTCAAGCTCGGCCTAAACATGCAGTCCAAGTGGCACCTTGTGCTTTGGGGTGCCTGCCAGGTACCATTTGCCCTCAATATCTGACCGGATTCCCAAAAACATGCCCGCACTGACCAAAAGACAGTGCCGGCGGCCAGAGTTCCTCTGACCACCCCCCCTGGCTAGCAGATTGGCCCTCCACGCGTGCACGTGGCATGGACCACTCCAGCAGGTTGCCATGCCAACAACAGAACCCTCCCGCAAGCTTCAACAAGGCACTAACATAGCCAGAAACACAGTCAATAACAAGCTCACTTAACACTAAACACTCAAAGTCTGCCAAGCAAAGGGTGTAGGTACAAGACACCCTCCCCTCTCCCTCTTCCTTTGACAGCTGGACCCCCTACAACCCACCAGCAGATAGGCCAGTCCCTGGGGCATGTACCCAGCCTAGCCTTGACGGAAACCCCCCTGGCTTTTAAGGCACCAGCCAAGCCTGGATTCGGGCTGCGCCCGAATCCAGGCGAAAACCTAGCGGCTATGTTTTTGCGAAATCGCTGAGATATCAAGGCCAAAAAGGCCCCAGGGCACCAAATTGTCTCAAGCTCGGCCTAAACATGCAGTCCAAGTGGCACCTTGTGCTTTGGGGTGCCTGCCAGGTACCATTTGCCCTCAATATCTGACCGGATTCCCAAAAACATGCCCGCACTGACCAAAAGACAGTGCCGGCGGCCAGAGTTCCTCTGACCACCCCCCCCTGGCTAGCAGATTGGCCCTCCACGCGTGCACGTGGCATGGACCACTCCAGCAGGTTGCCATGCCAACAACAGAACCCTCCCGCAAGCTTCAACAAGGCACTAACATAGCCAGAAACACAGTCAATAACAAGCTCACTTAACACTAAACACTCAAAGTCTGCCAAGCAAAGGGTGTAGGTACAAGACACCCTCCCCTCTCCCCCTTCCTTTGACAGCTGGACCCCCTACAACCCACCAGCAGATAGGCCAGTCCCTGGGGCATGTACCCAGCCTAGCCTTGACGGAAACCCCCCTGGCTTTTAAGGCACCAGCCAAGCCTGGATTCGGGCTGCGCCCGAATCCAGGCGAAAACCTAGCGGCTATGTTTTTGCGAAATCGCTGAGATATCAAGGCCAAAAAGGCCCCAGGGCACCAAATTGTCTCAAGCTCGGCCTAAACATGCAGTCCAAGTGGCACCTTGTGCTTTGGGGTGCCTGCCAGGTACCATTTGCCCTCAATATCTGACCGGATTCCCAAAAACATGCCCGCACTGACCAAAAGACAGTGCCGGCGGCCAGAGTTCCTCTGACCACCCCCCCCTGGCTAGCAGATTGGCCCTCCACGCGTGCACGTGGCATGGACCACTCCAGCAGGTTGCCATGCCAACAACAGAACCCTCCCGCAAGCTTCAACAAGGCACTAACATAGCAAGAAACACAGTCAATAACAAGCTCACTTAACACTAAACACTCAAAGTCTGCCAAGCAAAGGGTGTAGGTACAAGACACCCTCCCCTCTCCCTCTTCCTTTGACAGCTGGACCCCCTACAACCCACCAGCAGATAGGCCAGTCCCTGGGGCATGTACCCAGCCTAGCCTTGACGGAAACCCCCCTGGCTTTTAAGGCACCAGCCAAGCCTGGATTCGGGCTGCGCCCGAATCCAGGCGAAAACCTAGCGGCTATGTTTTTGCGAAATCGCTGAGATATCAAGGCCAAAAAGGCCCCAGGGCACCAAATTGTCTCAAGCTCGGCCTAAACATGCAGTCCAAGTGGCACCTTGTGCTTTGGGGTGCCTGCCAGGTACCATTTGCCCTCAATATCTGACCGGATTCCCAAAAACATGCCCGCACTGACCAAAAGACAGTGCCGGCGGCCAGAGTTCCTCTGACCACCCCCCCTGGCTAGCAGATTGGCCCTCCACGCGTGCACGTGGCATGGACCACTCCAGCAGGTTGCCATGCCAACAACAGAACCCTCCCGCAAGCTTCAACAAGGCACTAACATAGCCAGAAACACAGTCAATAACAAGCTCACTTAACACTAAACACTCAAAGTCTGCCAAGCAAAGGGTGTAGGTACAAGACACCCTCCCCTCTCCCCCTTCCTTTGACAGCTGGACCCCCTACAACCCACCAGCAGATAGGCCAGTCCCTGGGGCATGTACCCAGCCTAGCCTTGACGGAAACCCCCCTGGCTTTTAAGGCACCAGCCAAGCCTGGATTCGGGCTGCGCCCGAATCCAGGCGAAAACCTAGCGGCTATGTTTTTGCGAAATCGCTGAGATATCAAGGCCAAAAAGGCCCCAGGGCACCAAATTGTCTCAAGCTCGGCCTAAACATGCAGTCCAAGTGGCACCTTGTGCTTTGGGGTGCCTGCCAGGTACCATTTGCCCTCAATATCTGACCGGATTCCCAAAAACATGCCCGCACTGACCAAAAGACAGTGCCGGCGGCCAGAGTTCCTCTGACCACCCCCCCCTGGCTAGCAGATTGGCCCTCCACGCGTGCACGTGGCATGGACCACTCCAGCAGGTTGCCATGCCAACAACAGAACCCTCCCGCAAGCTTCAACAAGGCACTAACATAGCCAGAAACACAGTCAATAACAAGCTCACTTAACACTAAACACTCAAAGTCTGCCAAGCAAAGGGTGTAGGTACAAGACACCCTCCCCTCTCCCCCTTCCTTTGACAGCTGGACCCCCTACAACCCACCAGCAGATAGGCCAGTCCCTGGGGCATGTACCCAGCCTAGCCTTGACGGAAACCCCCCTGGCTTTTAAGGCACCAGCCAAGCCTGGATTCGGGCTGCGCCCGAATCCAGGCGAAAACCTAGCGGCTATGTTTTTGCGAAATCGCTGAGATATCAAGGCCAAAAAGGCCCCAGGGCACCAAATTGTCTCAAGCTCGGCCTAAACATGCAGTCCAAGTGGCACCTTGTGCTTTGGGGTGCCTGCCAGGTACCATTTGCCCTCAATATCTGACCGGATTCCCAAAAACATGCCCGCACTGACCAAAAGACAGTGCCGGCGGCCAGAGTTCCTCTGACCACCCCCCCCTGGCTAGCAGATTGGCCCTCCACGCGTGCACGTGGCATGGACCACTCCAGCAGGTTGCCATGCCAACAACAGAACCCTCCCGCAAGCTTCAACAAGGCACTAACATAGCCAGAAACACAGTCAATAACAAGCTCACTTAACACTAAACACTCAAAGTCTGCCAAGCAAAGGGTGTAGGTACAAGACACCCTCCCCTCTCCCTCTTCCTTTGACAGCTGGACCCCCTACAACCCACCAGCAGATAGGCCAGTCCCTGGGGCATGTACCCAGCCTAGCCTTGACGGAAACCCCCCTGGCTTTTAAGGCACCAGCCAAGCCTGGATTCGGGCTGCGCCCGAATCCAGGCGAAAACCTAGCGGCTATGTTTTTGCGAAATCGCTGAGATATCAAGGCCAAAAAGGCCCCAGGGCACCAAATTGTCTCAAGCTCGGCCTAAACATGCAGTCCAAGTGGCACCTTGTGCTTTGGGGTGCCTGCCAGGTACCATTTGCCCTCAATATCTGACCGGATTCCCAAAAACATGCCCGCACTGACCAAAAGACAGTGCCGGCGGCCAGAGTTCCTCTGACCACCCCCCCTGGCTAGCAGATTGGCCCTCCACGCGTGCACGTGGCATGGACCACTCCAGCAGGTTGCCATGCCAACAACAGAACCCTCCCGCAAGCTTCAACAAGGCACTAACATAGCCAGAAACACAGTCAATAACAAGCTCACTTAACACTAAACACTCAAAGTCTGCCAAGCAAAGGGTGTAGGTACAAGACACCCTCCCCTCTCCCTCTTCCTTTGACAGCTGGACCCCCTACAACCCACCAGCAGATAGGCCAGTCCCTGGGGCATGTACCCAGCCTAGCCTTGACGGAAACCCCCCTGGCTTTTAAGGCACCAGCCAAGCATGGATTCGGGCTGCGCCCGAATCCAGGCGAAAACCTAGCGGCTATGTTTTTGCGAAATCGCTGAGATATATACTCATTTCCATCCAATAAAAAACACACTAATATGACCGTATTAATTGTTTTATTATATATCTCAGCAGGTATTTACAGGAATGAAGACCACTATATCCCATTTGAAAGTGTACAAAATGGGCTTTACAGGAAACAAAAAGAACTGTGGATTTCCTCCCACAACATTTCAGTAAAACATTCTGAAAGAACATGAATTAGCATAATTTATGAATCACTTTTGAGGTAAAAGGAAAACTGCTCCACTGGGTTGTAATACCTTCATAAAGTGTTAGAAAATGAATTGTTCCTTATTTCATCAGCAAAATGACCTGAAAATCTGAAAGAAAAAGATAAAATCTGAGAGGAGAAATAAATTTTCAAAAAGAGCCTATTCTACACACAAAATCGTGAATTTTTTTTCTCCCAAATGTTTGCTGGTGAGCTACATCAGGATAGGAGGGTTGTCCAATACTCCGACAAATTCACTTAGCATCGGTATTGTATTATGTCCACATAACAATAGATTAACAATACAATACAAATGAGAACGACGCAATACAATAGAATGCAATACCGATGCTAAGTGAATTTGTCAGAGTATTGGACAAGTATGGAGGCAGCATAGGAGATCTGAAAGTGTTGTAAATGAAGTTGTGGGCCCTCCTTTTACTCTCATATGTGAATTTATGGATACATTTCATGAAATGAAAAGAGGGTCTATATGTCCGTAACTTCGTATACTATTTTAGTCCTTTTGATCGATTTGGTTCCTAATCTGGTATCGGTGCTTCTCGGTAGTAAGCTTTTGCGCGAAGAGTGAGTGATTTTTAACAGAGAGAGCGTGGGAACCTCCCTAGATGACCATATTGTACTTAAACAAAGCACGGCGCGTATTTTTACAGAGCGGCCAAGTTTAGGTGAATTTGACGCAAACGAGCCGCAGTCGAGGGTTTAGATGAGCACTCGGTAGGTTCATTTTTTTTCGATTATTTACATCAGGTTCTGTTAGTAATACTTTTTTCTCAAAAAAATGAAGTTAACAAACTGTGCAATCTTTTTCTATAAAATGCAATCTATACGCACGTTCAAATGCAAAGCCACTACACGACCAGTTAGTATTCACATCATTTGATCCAACTTTTACACATGTTAAAGAACTGACTAAAATGTAAACATGAAAGTGAAGAATGATCCTCGCAGTGAATTTTCTAATTTAAGCAACTGGAAAGAAGAAGCCTGAAAAAAATCAGGGCTTCAATGGGATTCGAACCCGTAACCTCCGCGATACCGGTGCGATGCTCCCATGCTCTCGCTCCCAATGTGTGGCTCCCAATGTGTGGCTCCCAATGTGTGGCTTCATAGCTCAGTTGGTAGAGCATCGCACCGGTATCGCGGAGGTCACGGGTTTGAATCCCGTTGAAGCCCTGATTTTTTTCAGGCTTCTTCTTTCCAGTTGCTTAAATTGGAAAATTCACTGCGAGGATCATTCTTCACTTTAATCTATAACCGCAGTTCAAATATATGAATTATTTCATATATACTTACATCAAAATGTAACCATGTAAGTTCATTAGGAAATAATGTCCCGAGAATCTCAAGTTGGCGCGAATCATCCTCAATTTAGGAGTTTTACGGGTTAACCTATCTTAACTGTTGGTAAAGTTCACTGCAAACTTAGTCTGCAGTAAACGTCATGCTCAAGGCCAGAGGTCCATATCCACTTTGCAGTCGGGGCTATACCGGGTAAATTTTTCCAGGGCTTATCACCGTGTACTGCAACCTCTACTGCGGCTGGCCAGTTGCTGTCATCAAAATTCATCATTGGTCACCATTCCATTGCTCAATGAGCCAAGTATTCCAAATAAACTACCCACGTTAATTCCTTTCACGGAAATAACTCGGGTATTTCCTATTCCTGCTGGACTATTTCCTGGTATGACATATTCCGTTGGTCATGACCAGTCATCGTCTTTCCCAAGACTCATGCCATCAATGAACATTTCCATCCCAGTATCACAAGATAATTATCTGTGATGCAGAACATTCAAGTTAGGGCTTTCCTTGTCGAACATCTGCCACACAGAGCCTATAATGACCTACAGCTGCCGGCGCTTAGTGTGAGGGTCGTGACCCAGAATCCCCTAGACTTGTACCTCCCACAAACCCTTGCGGTATGTGCAATAAACAAGAAGGCACCTGGTCGAAAGTGTTTACTGTTTTTGTGGATTCAGTTTGCTGTTTCCCGCTCGAGACACTATCTAGATCCTGTTATGAAGCTCTATCGGCAAGTCTTTATCAGTTTCCCCTAAAACATCAGCCGCACAGATGAACAGATTGTACTGCCGTGTAAATCATTATATGCAATATATTAATTCCAAAAAGAAGGTTTTTACATGTAATTCCCAAGAACACCACATCAGTGTCCGATCTCGGCTCTGATACACCCTGACTGCTGGACCATCCTATTTTTCCCCGCAATCCCTCACTACAAGCTAATAATGTCTGCAATAGCTTTAAAGTGCCTATAACCCCCCAAAATGTTTTTCGCTTCGCGAAATCTTTGTATGGAATTACGAAAATTTTTTGCAATTGGTTAAAACCCGAATTTTTAATGAATTTTTAAAGATCCTTAAACGCGCACTTTTTCAACACACGACCGAGCAACAGAATCGCTTAAAGAAGTCTGGGTAAAGCGATATTTATGACGTCATTCCAGGCCATTAATCGCCTTCTTGTTAACGACAGTCTTTGCTTCGATTGCAAGAAAGAAAATGGCGGATAAATGCAACAACAGGCCAAACAAGGGAAAGGGCATATCCCTTCATCCAAATCTTTTTGACGGGACGGATGACACGGAGAAGCGCAAAAGAAGAAAGAGGTGGGTCGACTTCTTTAAATTTAAGCGTGCTCGATGGGAACCTACGAAATATTTGGCGGTGTGTTCGAAACACTTCCTGGATGAAGATTACTCATGGAGATGAGATAAGTATTCTGACACGAGCGAACACTAACACAAGGCAGGACTAATTTCACGCCTCTGGGCTTAAGGTATATGGAGAAATACCTATACTGGGTAACATATTTTATTTTTCAACAGAAGAAATGGCTTTAGAAGCTAAAAGTTGATTCACCATTGTACTTATTCTGTCTCTACACATCTGTCCCCAAGAAGAGGCTTCAACCAAATCCTAAGGGAAACAAAAGTACTAAGAAATAAAATCAGGCGTGGGAAGTGGTGTGGGGGGGGGGGGGGGGTGTGGAGATAAAATAATCCCTTACCCGGCAAAATACTCATTGCCATCCGGCTCAAGTTCGATACCATCCGGCTCGAACAAACTGCCACCGGACTACAAAAACGTGTAAACTGCCAACCGGCTTCCAGTACATGTATGTGTAAACTGCCAACCGGCATCAAATGCGTTTGCACTACTATCGGCTCAAGAAAACACTGGTCAAGCGATCGGAATTCTAGAGCACTGAGTTCAAAGTTCAAGTTGTCGAAGCCAAACGTCACTCTCGACAAGGTCAGTTTTCCATCAACGGTACGAGAAAATTGAAGTTTCATAGCAAGGATTAAACTGTCCCAAGAGGCCGAACGTAGAAGCGAGTTTGTATTACAACTGTGACGCAACGCCAGCCGTCCCTCAATAGATGAATAATCGACAACGAGGCTCCACTACTTATGAACCAACAAAGGCCAGAAAGGAGCGGAGGGGCAGTAAGGTACCAATAATGTCCCCCCGGCATCGCATGGAAACATGAAAACAAGGACTGTTAACAAGAGTACGACCGGTGACACAACTAAGCAATTTTCGTGTTGCCAGTCTTGGAAAAACGCATCAACTCCAGCTGTCCCAGGATTCCTAACCCTAAGGATTCCAGAATCTTTAAAAATGTTTTGGGACCTTCTTGTTGTAGTAAGTGACAAAGCAATCAACAGTAAATGGCCCCCAAAGCTCGTCCAGTTGCCGAGAAAAACCGGGGACAAGCTCCCAGTCGTCATAATCAGCAATCTTGCTGAGGTAATCTGCTTTTCCATTAAGTGATCACGGAATCCACTCAATGTCAGAGGCTAACTTGCGCAGATTGAAATTCGTGCAGCCAACTTGCACGATCCTGCCCGCCCCTTGACTATCGGTAAACCACTTAACCCTTGAGTAAGGAAGGAACGAACTGAACGAACTAAGAACAAACTGAACAGCTAACAACTCGCGGTAAGTGGAGCTCTGCTTCTGTAAACATCCTGTGACCGTGCACATCTTTCCCAGCAATATGGCCTGCTCAAACTACTTACTCACATCCAAGTAAATGGATATGAAAGAAAATTCCAAATCTGACACAGTTTTGGAGTTAACAGAGCGAAGATTATTCTTCCAAAACTGAAGCTCTTCCTAGCTACGGACATCTGCCAATGTCTGGTCATAATCCGGCTGAGATTTCCTAGAACAGAGCTCATATAGATAATCTTACCCACAATGAAAGCCTGGCTTCTAGTAGAAAGTGTCCATGTGAAGAAAAGCATTATCTATTCTGGGTTCAGTAATGCTAACTTTTCCTTGAGGCCTGTCCCAAACGATACCAAGCCAAGTGGTTAATTGCATAGGAACCCAAACTGACTTATCGTCATTAGCTAAGAAGCCCGCCAAAACCAGGTCTAATCAGAAGCATATCACCCTGAAGCGATTAACTCCGAACCAATGCTGGGGTTTTTTAGCGAACCAATCAAAACTTACTTCCTTATATGGAATGTTGGACACAGTCGCGTCACAGTATTTGAGCAATGGCGGACACATATGATGTTTTCGCGTTGAGAGTAGGTTGTCGTTTCTCGACCTATTTCTGCGCTCATCAAGGGAATCAAACGAACCTTTTCTAGGAGCTGCTAGTGTAATATCAAGGCCATTTATTTTTCAAGTCTCAATTGCAGGTAAGCATTTTTCTATCAAAACAAGTCTGAAATTCATGCTAAGTTGAAAATGTTTGTTGAGCACAAGCGCTCGACATACATGTACAATGTTTTGGTCGTTTGCTGAGGGACAGGGATCAGAATTGTGGATTATTTTTGCCTAGAACTTTGGTTCGATAGTTCGACTTTAAGAGAAGTCTGGGGCTCCCAACGTGTCTACAGAGCTAGCGGTCAAAATCTTACTTGAAGTTAGAACTTTTGCGTGGTTTGTCATACATTCGCGCGGTATTTCGCGGGAGTTGATTGTGCGATTCTTACACTTTTTTTCACGATAAGTGTATAATTTTGTGGCTCGGTTTGTTCCCGTATTATTTTAATGTTTTCTTGTCAATTTGTATTTTTAGAGTATGCCATCCGTGTGTTTGGCCGATGTTCGGACCCTTTGGTCACAACCAACTGGAAACAGTTGTTCAAGAAATTAAATAAATCTGCAAGATCTTGGATCTAGTCAATGTTAAATTCGTTGTTATAATAAATTTCCCCTATCATGTTCACTGCCTGTCTTGAATTGTTAGTACTCTTGGATATTATTATTGGATATTGTTGTTCAGTTGTCTACAATAATTTGACTGTTTTTGAGAGCCCGAACATCCCCCACCCCTCCAGGCATTTTACAGTTTGTTTTAAATAGTGCATAGAAAGTATCCGTGGTTGGGCCGTGAAATTAAGTGCAGGTGCTCCACCCATGGGATAGGACCCAAAGCGTACAGTGTATATTTTATGACAAAAATGCTGTCCTTGTGAGTAGTAATATAATGTGAAAAACTCCTCTTCTATTTAGTAAATAGCTTTTTAAAGTTTGATTTGACTGTTATTCATGTACTCAACTTTTTTTTGTATAAAGCAAATTGAAATATTGCTTCAAACATGGTCAAAAATAATGCACACCGCACTCCGCAAAGACAAAGACAAACTCGCAAAAATGCTTGCAGAGTAAGCACATTGAGAAAAGGCTTATCCCTTAGTATAGAATCTGTTTTTATTATAAAAGTAACAACTTACCTCCAAAGGTTTCTATTAAACATCCTAGGCCCTTTTGTCTAAACCAGCAGCCCACATCATACTTGCTTCTCACATCAATTCTCTCATGTGAGACCAGCATGAATTTTTGGGGGTGGTGGTGTGGCACAAGCAACTTTACAATGGGTTAAATCTCGGAAAAAGAATTAACATCTACACTCTTTACAATCATAGGTTTAATAATAGGTTCAAAATGAAAGCAGGCTTTCGTTTTGAAAAACTGCCAATTATGTGTATTTGACTTTATAGTAGGTCATATTCTTGTTCTTGGTACTGGACTAGAACTAGCTTGTAACAGAGGCTCATACAGGGTAATCTCATTAAAAAGAGAGCAGTCATTTGCATTTGAACCCCCCCCCCCCCTGCATTAGGCTCATTTGCAAAGTAGTCCCACTCCATTACCTGGAATACAAATATGACCCCTACTGTCAAATGCCCCACCCCCGGGAAGCCCTTTGAGAGCAAATGCCCCATGCTGTTGACCTACAATTTGTTAAATGCCTGCCCAATATTTGTTTTGTTTGGTCAATTATTTATAAATGCATTTTGGTTAGAATTATATTTCAGTTGTTAACAGGGCGACCACATGGTTTCCTTGTAAGGAACACTCTTATCAAAACTGGCCTACCCAGAGGCAGCTTCAACAAGAGGACAAAAAGAAACTTTGTCATATGCACAGAACCAGTAGGGGTCAACCACTGCAGAGGGTTTTCCAAAGGTGTGGAGGTGGCTGGTACATCAGGGTTGCAGAATTAATGGGACATGCCCATAAAATGTTGCAATTTGAGAATTGAGACCTACATGTAATTGAAAACAATTACACCAGAAATCTTAACCATGCCAATTGGCTTTATTTCTATTATAACCACAATATGCTTCATTTTTTTTCATTATGTGCTCCTTTATAAGGGTGTAACTAGTCACTCAATCCAGCCCCTCCCCCAAGTCTGCCTCTTAACCAGCCAAAATGTTTGAAGCAAATGCTACATTACCAATTATATTGGTATTTCAAAAGACTATGGGCTTGGGATTGACATGTTGGCTACATTTCCCAAGAAACAACTTAATTTTTTTCTATCTGTACTGTAGTTATCAAACAAGGAAAGTGTCAGCATGTCTACTATCAAATTTAGAACCTATGTAATTGACCAAACCAGAGTACGTAATGACTTTCAACTGACTTATAAAGGGGCATAGTCATCTCAGACTTTAAGAACTACTGTAAGTGTTCACTAGAGTGCATCTGCTTTTATTTCAAAATGTTACAATTTAGTTATTATCTTAGTGAAACCATCTCAGCTTACTTGTACAGTTGCACTGGTATTACGAGGTGCTGTGATGTGCAATCTATTGCTAACAAAATATTTAGCATCCAATGTAGGAAATGCTGAAATCATTACATGATCAATTTTTGTTAACCACAAGACTTGCAGCGTCAGGATGAATTTTAATCTCAAATTGCCTGCATCAAACTGTTATGGGTATTTAAAGAGTTCCCTCAACACAAGCTACACTGAGCCTAAACTTCAGGAGAGGTATAGTATGAGGACTTGCACTGGAACCATGAGCTATGCTTTCATTGCTAAATCACCATAACTATTGGAGATAATCTTCCAATGAAAAAAAAATATCATTGGGAACTAAATATTACAAGTGAAATAAATGGTAGATGTAACAGGGAGATTTTGAAGCCATTTCAATGGATTTCTGTGATCAATGCAATTGTTTATAGCAATTTCTGAGGAGGCAGACAATTTCCTACAGAACATTTTACGATGAAAAATTTACTTATAATGGCATCAGAGGTTTCATCTAGCATGCAGACTGAGGCTCTATCGGTTTTATCTTGTAATTTTGCTCTACCATGTCTCCAAAAGTTTGTGCTATTTTAGTGCTAGTAGCACTTGGCAATTCAGAAAACATCCTTCCAACTCAGTCTTTTTTTAACACAACACCAAAGCATATTTATAAGGGATTCGAAAAATTTCCTTTAAAGCCCATCAAAAGTTGTTCAGCAACCTGCATTAGGTCATGTAAGGACTGGTTAAATTTAACAAAACAGTTATTTCACATGTAAACCTATACCAAACCAGTTTCCCTTTGTGTGTTGTTCATTATTGCAAATATGTGTACGTGGAAGACAGAATTCCAATTACTCTGGTGTAAAAAGGTAAGATCATCAGTGTGCTCAAGTTTTCACCTGAAAGCTATTTTGATTTATATAATTCATACATCCATACATAATTAGAAGAAATGTCAACATTATGTCAACGGATGCAGTATATTGATTGAAATAAGACTGTGAATTTCAGATAAGAAATGATAATCATGCATTTGTAGCCAAAACACCATCTGGGAAAAGTAGTACCTTGCTAAAGTTCTAGAACCATACCCTTGAAGAGCGTTCCATTAAATTAAACAATTGAAATCCATTTTGGTTCACGACGTTTCCAAACAAACAAATGCCCGCAAGAAGGGAATTAATTCCACCTTAACCACAAACAGATTTCCTTGTCAACATATATTTCGTAGAAAACAAGGTACAGCTGTATATCCTCTTTTCGAGATCCTCCATTTTCTCTGGATCGGAGGATCAGTTCTTTGGAAGACCGATTTTGAGAGTGGCCGAACAGTCGGCTGTAAACCTTTTTCTAATATTCAACACCGGTCCAAAACCTAGCTTTAATACCGAAACATTGTCGTCAAAAATGTTTATTACCTCCCTACACTGCCTAAAAACACGATACAACAACCTTACCCTGCGACGGCATCTCCTTCACGATCTCACACTCATCCTCGCTAGCAAACACGTGACGAACAAACTCGTACCATATGACGAGGTACCATATGACGAGAAGCAAAGCATATTTATCGTATGATTTACCTTTCTCTTTCTCGGAAAATAAACCAAAAAGGTGTCACTGTACCGCCTTTTACAATTCTACGAAAGGCACGAAACAACACACTCGATTCAAGCATCTACAACTTCACCAGCCAAGCTCCACTCAAAATAATCAGAAAAAGTTCCCTGAGCCTTTCTGCAGACCCTGATGACTATATTCACTTTCCAACAACGCTTTACCGAGAAGGTTTATGGCACGAATTGTCGTTCCTGTGAGCCTACCAACAAAAGGCCGCCATTATATTTAAACAAGCTTGCCTTCAAATCGCTGATTCCATATTTGGGCAAAAAACAATTCCGTGGTTCTGATTGGTCGGCTAAAAAGCCCCAGCATTGTTCCTAACATATAATGAGAATTTAGACGCTTCAGGGTGATATGCTTCTGGTCTAATATAATGATGCTAGAGTAAATTAGACTTGGCAACTTGGTAGATTCGACATCGAAACAACATTGTGTATACCCTGAGATCTCCAGTGTTTAACTAAAGGTTCGAGTAACTTGGTGAATATGTAAGGCGCTGGAGCTGAACCGAACGGTACGACGGTAAACATGAGGAAACTATGTTTTCCGTCAGACACAACCCAGGTAAACCCAAGGAAACGTTGGTTGTCGGAAAAATATCCAAATGGTGATACCCACTATTAAGGTCAAACTTAGTGAAGTGACTGCCTTTGTTTGCCAAAATAATCTAGTCCTGCTTAAAGATATGTTGATTCACAAATCTTAAGTCTAAAACTAAGCGTCTTTTTTTCCCGCAACTCTGGACGGAAACGGAGAGGGGATTAATAACGCTGAGATAACACTTGGAGACTCTACAAACTCTCCCGGAAGAAAGCAACTCTAGAATTGACGAATTGGACGAAGTCGAAATGTTTCAAAGGAGACGAATTATTCTTAAACTCTGCCGTTTGTGGAGTAGGTTAGAAGGGTATCTTCTAGCCCTCTCTAATGCATCCAGTGTTGAAAGGGGGAGCGCTTATTCTTTCCCAAAACTGGACATGAGATTTAGTCTACCTTTAACGGATAAAGGAGCTGAACCAGGGTTCGATCTACCCGACTCTGATTCATAAGTTGGAGAAAACGTATCGTCTACCTTTATGATGTTCTCGAAAACTCCAGCCGTGGATCGTCACTCGACTGGTTTACGAGATTGATCCCTGAACTGTTGCTTTGAACCGTTGGCTTCTGGGTCCAAATCCCTCGTGGTGTTTCCCGCAAAATGTGTTAGCGTGAAAGCATGCATGCTCTCGCTAACTTCCGAAGGAAAATATACTTTCCTTCTCCTTTACTAAGTTCGTACGGACGAAAAATATTTTCCTTCTACAGAACGCTGACGTTATAACAAAAACACACAAATTATATGGCAGGCAGGTTGAGAGCAATTGCCTGCCATGCTGAAAATTATAGAAAAGGCAGTGATCATACCTCGGTTTTGTTTCTTCTTCTTGAGAGCTCTTTCTTGCGCTTTCTTGATCATCTTCTCGTCCCATGAGTCGCCCGTGAGCTCCTCGGTTTGGTTTTCTTTGACTGCCAGCCAATCTGCCTCGCTCTTATCAGCAAGCTTGATAATCTTTTGACGATGGCGTAAACCTTTTCTTAATTCTTCCACCTTCTCGCCAGCTTTCTCGACGTCCCGCGCTGCCAGCCTGAAATTGGCCGTTTCGTCCAGAGTCCCCTAGTAATTCAGAAATAAAAAGGAACTGGTCCTTGTTGCTTTGCAATTTCAGCTTTCCCGCTTTAGTCGATCTATCTAACTTCTGTATTCCGCTGTTTGTTTGGGAGACTAAACCTGATGTAAGGGTTTCGTCCTTCTCATCTAGGTAGACTCTAAACCGCTCAGGAGACTCCACGTGCTGACACAAAATGTGTTAGCTTGAAAGTATGCATGCTCTCGCTAACGTCCGAAGGAAAATACATTTTGATGGATGACCCAGTAAAAAAAAATTACTCCTTTCGTTTAACCTTTCTTGGTGTATACGGAAAAATATAAAGAGAAACAATAGGGAAGCCATCAGGGAAAAATGGTGCCCGGATCAATTATAGTCAGGTATCGATATATAAAGAGGCATTTAAACTGTTTGAATTTGAACCTAAATAAACTTTAGCAGCATAGAGAGATTAACTCTCTGCTGATTATGGAAGTTGGTGTTTCCATTGATGAGGGAGATGTCGTGTTTGTTCAGTTACACTAATAACAATAATAATAATGATAATGATGATGACGATGACGGTGACGGTGACGGTGACGGTGATGATGATAATGATAATGACGATATTAAATATTAGGAGAAATGTAGACTCGGAAAAAATCCGAGTCCCAGATGGGATTTGAACCCATGACCCTCCGTGATCTAGTCGGATGCTCTAACCACTGAGCTACTGAAGACTCTATGGTGAGCAAGGGCCAATTTGTGGGTCTTGACTAAAACCGCATCGCGCGGCTACACAGCCAAGTTTTGATTAGCACATGTGAAACTCACTAACAGCATTACGCTGTCACACTAAAGCATATCTAGATGCAGCCAACCAACCTCCAAAGTGAGTATGTTATGATGAGACAACAACAATGACGATATTAAATATTAGGAGAAATGTAGACTCGGAAAAACTCCGAGTCCCAGATGGGATTTGAACCCACGACCCTCCGTGATCTAGTCGGATGCTCTTTTTTCCGAGTCTACATTTCTCCTAATATTTAATATCGTAATTGTTGTTGTTTCATCATAACATACTCACTTTGGAGGTTGGTTGGCTACATTTAGATATGCTTTAGTGTGACAGCGTGATGCTGTTAGTGAGTTTCACATGTGCTAATCAAAACTTGGCGGTGTAGCCGCGCGATGCGGTTCCAGTCAAGACCCACAAATTGGCCCTTGCTCACCATAGAGTCTCCAGTAGCTCAGTGGTTAGAGCATCCGACTGGATCACGGAGGGTCGTGGGTTCAAATCCCATCTGGGACTCGGATTTTTTCCGAGTCTACATTTCTCCTAATATTTAATATCGTCATTGTTGTTGTCTCATCATAACATACTCACTTTGGAGGTTGGTTGGCTGCATCTAGATATGCTTTAGTGTGACAGCGTGATGCTGTTAGTGAGTTTCACATGTGCTAATCAAAACTTGGCTGTGTAGCCGCGCGATGCGGTTCCAGTCAAGACCCACAAATTGGCCCTTGCTCACCATAGAGTCTCCAGTAGCTCAGTGGTTAGAGCATCCGACTAGATCACGGTGGGTCGTGGGTTCAAATCCCATCTGGGACTCGGATTTTTTCCGAGTCTACATTTCTCCTAATATTTAATATCGTCATTGTTGTTGTTTCATGATAATGATAATGATAATGATAATGATAATGATAATGATAATGATAATGATAGTGATAGTGATAGTGATAGTGATAGTGATAGTGATAGTGATAGTGATAGTGATAGTGATAGTGATAATGATAATGATAATGATAATGATAATTGTATTTAACAAGGGAGCCCAACTCGCCACAGCGGTTTTCAGTGGGGCCCTCATAAGTTAACAAGTTCCTTTGCCGTCCTTCTTGGATTACATCTTGGGGTTTGTAGAAGAACACCAAGCGTTTCTCATACATTGTTGGCTGCACGATAACAAACTGGGAGAATCAAACCGTTTGACGACGTATCCCATAAGCTGCTTGTTTTTCCGCGTTTTGAAGAATGATGAACGAGAAAATGTGAGGTCAGCTTTTACTTCGACGAAGAAAACACGATAGCTTGGAACAAGAAAAGTTTCAACGCAGATTCACGTTTCATTGCTAAGCCAGAACTGTCTGAAATGTCTATTGAACGAAGGTTTTTTTTTGTTTTATTGAATGTTTTTTTTTAATTTGCATTACTCAGCGCCCTATTACAACAATGTACTAAAATTTGACTGGAATGCTTTAATCATTATTGAAAAGTATTTACACTAATTAAGCAGTCCCAATAAAAATGACATTGTCTGTTATGTTTGTAAGTCAGTTTTAATAATTGAAAAAGGCATCCCGTGACGAACTAAGGGAGAAAGATTAGTTTCCTACAAACGGCAAAATATGTCTGGTTAAACTCTATAACGTTAAAATCTGATATATTTAACCGTCCATTGCTCTTTTCCAAACCATCGGACGGTAACTCATGATGTTATAATTTAAACCACTTCCTCATTTTCTTCTTTGTTTCATCCCTGAGCTATATGACATATAGCTTAATTTTAACTTATTTTAAAAATTGTAACAAAAACGTCATATGATCTTTGCATCTTTGTTAGCAGTGTTTTAACTCACTTTATTCCGGAAGGTTTAATCACTATTGCGTGTTCACGATCGAGCTGCTACAAGACTGAACGTAACAATACGTGGCACTCGTTTTGGCTTGATCATACTTAGTGGAGATATTTCATTGAATCCGGGTCCCAATTAGCGATGATCCATGAGGAGTGTGTCGGAAACAAGTCAGAATTAACCAAAAAGGCCTGCAGTCTTGTGAATACTTTTAACGGGAAATTCACAGCGTTTTCATGCAGTTTTAACAGGTTTTTCATGGTAATGATTCAGGGGCTTTCATCGGGAAAATCCCATGAAAAAAGTATTTATAATCTCATGAAAACCCTCTTAAAACCCCATTTCCAATTAAGGGCCCATGAAATTTCCATTCTGAAATAAAAAAAAAAAAAAAGATCCATGAAAATGCCATTAAATTTTATAGGATCAAGAAATGTCATTTCATGGAATTATCGTGGTATTGGAAAACAAACCATGAAAGTTACCACCAGATTTACATGGTATTTATTTCATTGGAATTTAATGGCTTGCAAAACTCATGGCCCATGAAAGCTCCATTAATGGGGAATTTTTAATGGTCATGAATTTTTCAGTAGATTGATTACCTTTTCACAGTATTTTTATTGTCCATGAAATTTCACTCCCTGTAAATTTCATGGGATAAATGATTACTACTGAAACCCATGAAAATCCTATTAATAATTTATTGCCAGAAGCAACTAAACAACAAAAATTACCTTTATTCCCGCTCCGACGAAGAGCTAAGGCTCGAAACGTCAGCTTTCCGGCGAATCTCTTTACCGTGGCCAATTCATTATCGACTTAAATAATCTTTCTTCCAGCCATTTAGATATCATTACTAATAATGCTAATAGTAATTGAAATACATAGAAAGCCATAGCCAAGAATTATAAGAAAAAGAATATGAAATGAAGGAACTGCACCAAAATACAACGACTTGCAAACATTAACCTTCTATTACGCTTATAAAAATTATATCATGACCCATTAAATTCAGGTCTCGCCAGTTTCCGACTTCCATTTCAATTTCATGGCCCATGAAATCTAGTGGTATATGTCTCATAACCCATTAAATTTTAATTTTATTTTTTTCATCAATTTTCATGGCCATGAAAACAGGTTTTAAGTACCCATTGATTTCAGTTTCTGAATCAGTAACGACTTTTCACGGCCATGAAAAAAACATTCATGAGCCATGAAAATATTTTCATGAAAAATTTATGGCTTTCAGTGAGGCTATAAAAATAAGAAAATTGTAATATACATGGACGCTGAAAAAAGATCACGGGTCTTTCATGAGTATTTCATGGGAGTTTTATGAAATTGCATTTGGTAGTAAGTGCGACTCCTGCGACAGTTGGTATCACATCTGATGTTGAGCGATTGTAAGTAGTGTAGGAAGTGGGGAAGCTAGCAGAAAATCCATATTTTACGCATCTCAGCGTAGTTAGTGTAAAAATCTGAGTCTAAATTATATGATATCCCACACTAAAACAGCTAGCAGGAAATCCATATTTTACGCATCTCAGTGTAGTTATGCGTAGTTGGCGTAAGATGCGTAGTTAGCGTAGTTAGCGTTGGTAGCGTTGTTAGAGTAGTTAGCGTAAGATGCGTAGTTAGCGTAGTTAGCGTAAGATGCGTAGTTAGCGTAGGATAAAGTAAAGTGAAGTAAAGTTCCTTTACAAAAGTTCCTTTACAAAAATTTGGATAGTTCTCACGATGCGTAATTAGCGTACAAACAACCCATCTAATTATGCTAATTTTTTCTGACGCATCAGAAACCAATTTCGAGTTCTGACGCGTCGGAAACAACTTTTATTTCTGATGCATCAGAAACCAATTTCAAGTTCTGACGCGTCGGAAACCACTTTTAGTTATGACTCATCAGAAACCAATTTCGAGTTCAGAAACCGTGACAGACTATTTAGTTTTCATCATACATCTTTAAATATTTATCAATAATTGGGCTATTGTCAATCACGAAATTGTCAACGTTTGTCATTTGATTAATTAAACTTTCTCGGTTAAGATCACCTGAGCGCATCGCTTCTCGAATCATTATTAACAAATGCTGGTAACTTTGATAGGCATAGGTACAATTTTGAATTTTTAAGTCTAAACCTTTGTGTTCCATGTAGCCTTTAACTAATAATGCCACTGTACTAATCGCTATTAGACTGATACCACCAGTAGCGATAGCGCTAGCAATTCCACCTGAAGCGGTCAGTATAGAGAGTGAATTACCAATGAATTTGAGCAATTTGAATCTTTTGTAAGCCCTTTTGAAAGCCCAACATTTCCTATGATAGCTTAGATAATAAGACTTTAGTTCGTCTACTTCATCAGTCGATAATTTGTCTGAAATATGATTCCAATCGAAAATATTCTTTTTAGCCACCATTATATTATTTTATTATATTTATAAATTAAAAACAATTTGATCACTATCATAGCCCATTTGGATTAATTCATCATATATTTTTTCAGTTTGATCACCTTGAAGGTTTACAGTTTGGTCTCTAATAAAACCGTTACACGCTAACTTTTTCTTCCAATCTTTTAAATTAAAACCTCCAATATTTTCAAATGAGGTGATTGATTTTTTTCCCCTCTTTTCGAGAGAAATTTTAATAAACTTTCTACTTTCATCTATCAAAGAAGATAAACTTTTAATATCCATCTATTCTTTGGATAAGATAAATTTTTCTAAAATGCGTGACAAAAAATGCTCGGTGGCTGTCGGTAGCTAGATGAAACGCGTGTTAACAGCATCTTGAATCAATCTAGTGATCTTTCAAAATTCTGAACAAATGTGTGAATTTTTCAAAATTTTGTAGCGTTTTGTGAAAAGTCTAGTATGCAAATGTTTTTATCTCGTTTTCCATTGGTTTAAAAAAAAATTGACCCTGAGGCTAGTCTAAAGAAAACGTGAATTTACACGTGCGTGTCTGATATATGACGTGTCTGATACTCATTTGCATATTATCTAGACATCAATTTGAATCAATAAGTTTACCATCGCGTGTGTTACAGATGAATTAGATGTTTTGCTACGAAAATTGATCCTGTCGCCGGCTTTTATCGTAATCGGATCGCTGAAAATGGTGTGATTTGACCATTCATCCACAGGTTTGACAATTTTTAAATCTTTATCAGCACCATTAAGAACTAAGCCAACGATCACTTCGGATGCTTGATGATTGCCAGCACAAACACAAATGCTACCACGAACTATTTTACCGTCTACAGGACTAGGCCAACCATATTGCTTATTTCGCTCACGTCCATTACCGAAACTCCATTGGAGAGTACTTT
>CAXHUQ010001245.1:42500-47500 GCA_964020085.1 Micromussa lordhowensis
GAATTTGGATCTTTCAAGTTAATAATACTATGATTACCCATATCAATGGAGTCTTCCATAGGATCAGGGTTTTTTCTATTTAATGCTTCAAAAGCAACATCATTTATTTCTCTTTTGAGTTCCCCTCTCTGCCCATGAAAATATCTAAAGTTGATAACATCATTAGCTTGTGCATTTTGAGCAGCCGGACTTGAGTCATCTTCAACAAAAGGTTTAATATTTCTAATAGCATGTCCTCCCATATCGAGATTTCCTTGCATCCCTCGATCACCAGTAAGGGGCAGATATGTAGACTTAGCTCCTCCAACAGTTAGGGCTGCATCGTCTGCTGAACTACTCCTAATTCCAGTGATAGGATTATCACCCATTTGGAGAGTACCTGTCATAGCACGTGAACCATCCAATTTTAATACATCTGTAGGTAGCTTACTTATTTCTGCTAAGACAAATGCCTTGGACACCAAATCATTTGTATCAAAAGTATTGACACCATATGGTTCAGTATTTCTTATCCGTTTACCTTTTAAGTCATAGTCATCACCTTTTAATTTTAAAAAGTTTTCATTGACATAAAGTTTATTAACAGCCATTTTAGAATCTTTTAAAGCATTAGGGTAATCAATGATTGGGACATCATCTTGAGTCTCTAAATCTGTTATTTTATTGTCATTCATCTTGAGATTTCCAGTCATAGCACGAGAACCATCTACTTTAAGATAAAGACTTAAATCAGACTGTGGTATGGAAGCAATTTGACTTTCTAAATAAGTCTTTGTCACAGGTTGCTGCGGCCCAGTTGGAATAGGTAAGCTAAAAATCCTATTTCCATTCATAGAAAGATTACCAGTCATGTTTTGGCTTCCGTTTAGGAGTAATACTTCTGACCTATCTGCTTTTCTAGAAGATAAATCATTAATAGCAATGTCCTGTTTAGCGTCTTCATCGTCAACATATTCTTTATTGACAGCGTCTTTAGAGTCAGTAGGTTTACCAAGATTGATTATCTTTTCATTATTCATATTGATCGGTTCAAAATTCAATATTGTTCCTGAGGAATCAGTACTTTTAACATTAAATAATCTATGATCAAAACTAGTCCTTTGTATTCCTTTGACACATCTACTAAAAAATAGAAATTTAAAATTAGAGCTACTGGAACCATAATATCGAAATTGTAAACGGATGTTCACATCTCTTTTAGAACTAATAAATATTATGTAAGGTTTTGCGTAATTGCTAAACCAATCATGACTAAAATCAATTATGTTTGCATTACCAGTGACATTTGTAACTAATAGCCTATCTGAATCACCATCTGTAACTATATTTTTTCTATCATATCCAAATATTTCAAAAACGATAGAATAATTAGGATCTATTTCTAAATTGTTCACTAGTCGAACAGTAGAATAAGCATAACCAGATTGCGTCCCTTCTCGAGGCGCTTCTAATAGTTCAAAATGATCATTATGCCCAGGAATAGAAATAGATCCTTTATTACATTCTGCTTTATCACCAAAATCTTTATAAAAAGTAAAACTACTTTGCAAATGATAATTTGTCCTATGATCTGTTGTCATCTCCTTTAATTGTTTTAGAGGTACAGCATCATTATCATTAGTAGCATCTTCTAAATCACTAATCTTATGATTATTCATATTTAAATGACCAGTCATTGAAGTTGTTCCATCTCTTTTCAGATAAGGTGACAAATCAATAGCTGGTAGGTTATTATCTACATACTCTTTTGTTGCTGCATCATTTTTATCGATAGGAGCAGCTACTTCAGTTAATCGCTTACTATCAATGTCAAAATTACCATCATCAGTAGACTAAATCCAATTCCAGGTAAACCAGGATCACCTTTTTCACCTTTACCTGTTGCTGATAATGATTCAAGTTGCCCATTACTGTAACCCATATATACTAAACTTAAATAAATAATTCTTCTTCTTTATCTCTTAAGTAATCAGAATGTAACATTTTCAGATCTTTAATTAATAATAATATTTCATCCGAAATAGATTCGTTGTATTTTCTTTCAATCATTTTTAAACATTCTAGTTTACTAGTAAGATTCTCTAATGAAAAATTTATGTTATTAAACTCATTATATATTTCTTTTGTTAATCTTCTCGTCGAACGATTTCTATCCATCCTATATATTTTCATTGAAATTTTTTCTGATTGTCTTTTTTGTCTTATCAATGTACGCAAAACTATAAGGCTCACTAGTAGCACTCTCAAATCGCTTCTTAGGTACATTGACTTCACTGCACATTCTTGCTTTCTCTGCATTACTTGGAGAGTCAAAAATACAAAAATGTGAGCAATTCAACCTGATGTCTTTGGGAGTGAGATAATAAGATTGACTTAAATAGATTACGCTGCAATTTTTATGACGACCACCAATAAAATATTCAATGAGAGGTTTTTGGTTTCGTTCACAAAGGAAGTCATCAAAGATGACTATTTTGGTTATCATTATCTAGGCTTTCGAGAGGAACGACATCACCATTACTCTCTTCTATGACATCATAACCAACCTCTTCTGAAATGGGTCGAAATGTTTCTAATAGTTGTCTGTACTTCGGTTGCTCGAGATTTTTAGAAAACAAGTAAATCTTATCATAGTAGAGTAGATTATAAAGCATATGCATGAGAACGTTAGTTTTACCACAACCGCTTGGTCCACAAATTAACATTCGAAAAGTGTCTGAAGGCATATAAGGTAGCAGTCTTCGGAAATTGCTGTCATTATTAGAAGCTGAATCATAATTAGGAATTTTCATCTATATAATTAATATTTTTTTAATAAATGACTAATATTATTTCACATAATATAAAAAATATAAATATTATATGAGTCTCTCAAATTGGAAACGATTAGCTCAGAAGCGGACTGAGACTGGAAAGATGAAGAATCAGCTTTATGATGAGATCACTGAAGAGAAGATAAAGAGTAAGACTTCTGACCAGCGGATAACAAAATCATTTAGACTAGATGAAATCATAGATGGGTTAAAGGCACAAAAGCCTAAGAATAGACCACAAATGAGAATACGTCCCGGCCCAGCAGGTAAACCAGATGAAATTGATTATGCACCAGAAGTAGATCCATATGAAGATATGGATGTAGAAGGATTATTAGATCTCCAAGATTACGTAGCGCCCCAGGCAGAAAAACAAATAATACCTAAAGGCGCGCCACCAAAATATGAAATGGATCCTTGTTTTTGGAATCTAGGAGGAGATGAATCTTTACCACCAGAATATTCTTTTGTGGAAGAAAGACCTTTAGCAATTGAAGCACCACCTGATGATGATGATGATGATGAAGATTTAGATATAGGAGATATTAATAGGATTTTAGATCAAACAGGCCTTCCTAACTATGATGATGTTGAAATGAGATTATCCCAACCAGAAATGACACCAGTTAAACGTAGTAAATATCTCGAGAGTAACATAAAACGAGCAAATTCTGAAATAAGCAGTATTACAAGTACATTTAAAACAAATACAAGTAAAAGACTAAATCAAGCTATACAAAAAAATGCTCCTAGAGATGTAATAGAAAAGCTAGAGCGAGAAAAGGATATGGCTCATAAATTTGCAGATAGTAGACTAAAACCTATTCAAGAATATAGAGACTATCTAAAAGTACAGAAAAAGAAAAGTACAAAGGGAAGTGGCGTCAAGAGGGGAAGTGGAGTCTATTTCTATAATGATGATAAAGAATTATTAAAGAAATTAACACTAATTATTGGTGAAATGGAAGCAGGCAATACAAGTGTCAAGATGAGAAATATGGGTCAAACTATCTTAGACACTCTATTAAGAACAAAATCAATCAATAAGTCGCAATATCAAAAGTTAGTCAAAAAATATTTCGGGTTAAATTAAATTACTTCCTAATTTATATGGAGAGAGAAATCTCATTAAGCAGTTTTGCAGTTAAAGATGAACCTGGTAATCGACCTGGTGATTTTACTACAAGGTTTTCTAGGACTTTGGACTATGAACACAGTGATGGGATTTGGTATATTGGTTTTAATAAAATTATTTCAATGGCTTTTACATGGACAAATATAAATCCCGGTTACGACAATCAAAAGATAGCTTACAGTAAAGACGGTGGGAAAACATTTACAGATATTGATTTTCCAAAAGGAGTTTGGGATTACACTGATATTGATAATTACATTAAGGAAAAGACTAAAATAGTCCGCGGTGATGGTGATGAAGAATTTCCAATTACGGTGACTTTTGATGAACCAACTTTTAGAGTCTTAGTGACTTTAGACGCTAACTATCAGCTTGACCTGCGTAAATCTAATTTTGGTAAACTAATAGGATTCGATAAGGTGATCTTAAGCAATGAGAGAAACGTTAGCCCCAAAGTACCTAACCTATCAGAAGATACAGATGTCCTAAATATTCACTGTGATTTAGTCTCTGATTCATTAGTAGATGGGGTAGAATCAGATATTGTTTTTAGTTTTGGTACAGGAACGCTGAGACCTTCTTACAATTTTACCCTTGAACCGCGTCGTGTTATATTTAATCCTATCAATAAAACAAGAGTTTCAAGCGTTCGAATCTATGTAACTGATGGCTTAAGAAGACCAGTCTATTTAAATCATGCTGACACAGCATTTTCATTAATCTTAAAAAAAGTTCCATTTTAATATATATATGAAGTCAAGAGAGTTCAAAAAGATTTATCACCCAAGAACGGGACGATATGTATACAAACACCGCGGCAATGGAATTATAGTAGATAATCTTATGAAACCACTAAAAAAGGTAGCTAGTGCTTTAACTGGACAGGTTTTAAAACCATTTGCTAAAAAAGCAATACAAGCTGGTGTATCTCAAGCGGGAGAACGAGTTGGTAAAAAGCTGGCAAGAAATCCAACATGTGAAGGCAGCCAGAAGAGTATTTCCTTGCATTTCAAGACCAGATTTTTGATTGCGTCACCATGCGGTCGAAAGTA
>CAXHUQ010001245.1:50000-90000 GCA_964020085.1 Micromussa lordhowensis
CTTTTTAATAAGGCCGCATTAAAATCAGTTGAAATTGATCATAATTGACATTCCCTCGTGCATTTTATAGTTTAAAATAAAAATGTATGTTCTGACACCTAACTGGCAATGTTGCATTGGGAACTGACACAGCCCCGGGGGGTACAGTCTGTACAATTTTTTTGTCACGCAATAGTTTATTTTCCTAGTCTTGTAATTGTAAACTTAAAATATTGTGTCCAGAGTTTGTTTTATGATACCGAATGTGGTAAATCTGGGAAGCTTGATACCAGTCCATTACATCACAACCTGGAAATGCTGGTTCATGTATGGTAGACGTAGATCAAGTGCCTCTTTTTACTTCTCTACTTCGACTGATCTATATTCAATGAGCAAGATATCATATTCACCATACAGTGCTCGTGATTAGTTAGTTTACTTTTACTTGGCAGAGTAATTTTACATTATAGCTGAGTAAATAATGAACCGTTTTGACCATGGTAACACTATTTAACACAATATCGGTACTCATGAGAAATGCACTACACTACAGTTTAGAAAAAAAGTGTATGAAAGGGGCAGCAGTCTCCCCCCATCTTGGGATTCTCAGTGGGCAAATACAGAAACGGCTGTGATGGTTCAAAATTTATTATGGTGACTGCATGGGCAAAACCCCATTTGAAACATTCTGAAGAGCAAGAGATCCCGATTTTAAAAATGCCTCATCAAAGAAATAAGACTCCTTTTATTCCTTAATGTAGGATTATCCTTCTGGAAATGTGGGGCTCGGAAGATATTTGCTGTTGCAAATATTGCAGATACAAGAATGCCATCAAAGAGGGCATCAAAGTCAAAGGCCATGTTTGCGATGAATCAGGTTTCTGATGTATCAGATGGGAGTGATGATGACTTTGTCCCAAAGAAGTTTAAAGCAGCAGAGAAAGATCAGGACATTCACAAAATGAAGGGTGACATTATTGATGTGAAATGCATGGTAACTGAAATGCTTGAAGTTAACAAATCATTGCCTTTGCCACTTGGTATCACAAAGCTTGTTAAAGAGGCATTCCAGTGTAAGATATGCCATGACACACCAATGAAACCACCAATAATTGCAACCAAATGTTGCAGCAGTCTCATAGGTTGTGACGAGTGTGTGAATACATGGTATGATGGTGTGAATGGCCTTACTAAGAAGTGCCCACACTGTAATGAGCCAAGAGGCTATGCATTTACATTCCAGTTTAAGGGACTGGATGATTTCTTGACTGGAATGAGAAAGGTTCTTATCACAAGATCTGAAGATGATAATCTAGCTGAATAAGAAATTCAAATCTCGGTCATAATCATCTTAAATCTAGTTCATATTTGACAGCAAAGGCAGCTATAGTATAGATTTGTGGTAGTTGTGTTTCTCGTGATAATCGAAGGAGTAAGACTTGAAGGCATGTGATACAATGTAACATTTTATAAGAATTGACCCTGACATTATTGTTGTTGATATTCGTACAACATGAACCTCCCTGCTTGCCAGTGGGTGTCAACAGTCATGTTTGATGCTTGTCACTGTCACATAAAGTGACTCATTGACATTTCTTTATTACTTTTAAGAGGTTTTAAATAAAGATCAGTATATTTACAAAAATAAGGATTCATCATATGGTTTGTTCCTGTTTTTCTGATTC
The DNA here is from genome assembly GCA_964020085.1 of Micromussa lordhowensis. Lineage (NCBI taxonomy): Eukaryota > Metazoa > Cnidaria > Anthozoa > Scleractinia > Lobophylliidae > Micromussa > Micromussa lordhowensis. Next base: position 51,665 of record CAXHUQ010001245.1, read on the forward strand.
AGTGTTCCACATGTAATCTAAAAGTGATAATGATTCTGGGATAATTTATTTCAACCTGGCATTTATCATGCAATTTCAAGGAGGGTCCTTCCCTTCCTATTACTTTGAAATAGACAAGCATCATCATAGCTGATAGTGAAAGCATTGAGTGAAATAGTGAGATCTATAAAATACTGCAGCCCCTCCTGAAATAGCCTAGGCTGACCATTTACCAAATGATGAAATATAGTATCAAAGCTTGAAAATCTCAATAGTAACTGCATCAGTCTTTGCTGCTGAAGGCCTGGATGGTTGGCAAGGAGATCAACTCCATATGGCTCGGGACAGGTAAGATGCCCTCCTTTATTTTCATAAGCAGCTACAGCCTCTGCTGCAGTTGGAAGGATACCTCGCTGAGGAAGAGGAAATGCCTTGTTGTTTGTCATCAAGTCATCTGGAACACCCTTCCCTAAACAGACAATTGTACTAATTAGTAAATGAATTCGGAATATTTGAAGAGTACTTTTGTATCGTTTGCATTACTTTTTTTTTGCATAAAAACTAATTTGCAAACACTGAAAAGCTAATAAATTTTACCAGGTATTGGGTGTTGGTTCCAGCTGTCAAACACTTGTTTTATTCCAACTGCAGCCACCTGGGTTGTAAAGGTGGACACTGAAAACTTGACCAGATCATCATCCATGTCTATCAGATCATCATTAACCATGTTATTTAGTATTCGTTTAATGGGATAATTCACACGAGCATTGAACTCCACCCATTTCCTTTCAGCTGGATGATTCTGTTGTGAGAGAGTAAGGGAATTCAAATAACTTAAGCAATAAAACTGAAAGAGTCGTGGAAAGCCGCTTAAATTCTCTTTACGAGGGCCTTGTCAGGTGCATCAGGGACAAATTGATCTGGGAACATGATTCTATAGCCAATAAGACTTAAGTTAATTTCGCTTTCGTTTGTTAAAACCTTCCAATCTGCCACGTACAGGCTTACCTCTTTGGACATTGTTTGAATAAATGGCGCTCTTCCTGTGTTAGTTCTGTAATTAGCCATTTTCTCTTGGACATAAAGTAGTAGGTAGAATTCATTTCCATGATCGACTCTTATCTGGTCCCACATGCCGTACTCTAAAACTGCAGGTCTGTTAATGAACGATCAAAACATAGAATGAAATAAAGTTTTTCTAGTTTTGTTCCATCCAACATCGACAATTTATATGGACTTTATATATGCTCACCTGTATATATGATCATAGATTACAGAGTTGTTTTTAATGGGCATGGATGCAAATGATACCAGTTTTCCACTGTACCCATCTGAAGCGCACAAATGAGTTAGCCCATACATAACAAGTTTTTCATTTTGATCGATGTGCAGTTTGTGTCCAAAGTAATCTGCCTTGTAAGGAAGAGTATTGATATTCCGCTGAGCATTATACCGCACATCTTGCCGCATGATACAGCGGAGAGACTACAGACAAAGCTTTCCCAACGCGTCTATCTCCGGCATCAATTCCCTTGCATTTCAAGAATCCTTTTATCATTTTACGGCCCCAAGTTGGTCCAACCTGTGATAATGAAATAAGTATACCGAAATAATTGTGAATCGAAATATTTTTTTAGTACAATTAGGAAAATATTGCAGGTACCTGGGCTGGGCGTGTTTAAAACACGAAATGGCGAAATGGCGAAATGGCTCTTAACAATGTGGGATACGGTTAACCGATACAATTATCGAGAGCTAACCACCTTCAAGTCAGTGATATTTAGGCTAACCGAAGTGATATTTAGGCTAACCGAAGCGCTATTTAGGCTAACCGAAGCGCTGTTTAGGCTAACCGGAGTGCCATTTCGCCATTTCGCCATTTCGTGTTTTAAACACGCCCACCTGGGCTCACCTGTTTAACTGTAGTTCGAACGTGTCCTTCGAGTTCATCGGTGGTGATACGATTACGAACAATATTGCTATTTAAACAGAACCTCCTAACTGTTCGTTCACTGAATCCCTTTTCACCAGGATACTTCTGTTTCAATATGTTACTGATTTCTGCATGAGTTTTCTTTCGGCGAAGAAACAAATCTCTGACAAAGTTCACATCTGTGGCATCCATGTTTAAATTTGGCGGGTGGCACGTTACTAGTGCCCAAGCCACAGCAATTTGATCCAATGACCTTTGCAACTAGAATACGCTCCCTCCCCTCTCTCCTTGACACGTAACTCAGGTTGCCTCTGAGGGCAGGACAGGGCCGGATGGGACAGTCACGATCACGAGAGGTGTAAGCAAAAGAGCAGCTTAGCCTACCTCTACTGCGTCAACTTTTGTTCTCCTTCCGCGCGATACAAAATTGAAAATTGAAATCAATTTTCAATTTTTGATTTTCGCTTAATAAATTGTCTATTTTTGGCGTAAACAAAATTGAAAAGAGAATGATATTTCAAATTTTGTTTCTAAAAGCCGATTGATTTCTTGTAAAAGTATTCTATTTTTCATTCATCTGAAACCTTGGAAATAACAAAATTATGTTAAATAAAGTAATAATTTCAACTTAGTATTTAAAATATCAGCGTTTATTCTACAATATGATAGTTTTGTTTCAAAAAACCGAGAGGAAATGAGAAATAAGACAAAAAGAAAGTAAAATTTCATCTTCTTTCTAAATTGAAAATGAAATGGACGCGTCGAATGACACACGGACCCCGGGCCTAGCAGGACATGTACAAGAGTCTCAAGCATAAGCCACATTGGGTGATAGTCATGGTTACCAAATGTCACATAGCTTTTAAATTGTTAGTTTTTGTCTCAAAGGTCTTAATTAAGCTTTGTCTTGTTTTGCCTGATCGATCCGGGTCTGCGCGTGCACAACACGAGCGAAGATAATACGCAAGGAAGAACAGTTTCCGTTTTGAGATTATTCGCCGCACGAGTCAAGTTCGAGTCACGTGTCAAGTTCGAGTCACGAGTCAGGCTCGAGCCAAGTTTCAAATTTTTTTTCTCGGTTTTTTGTTTATGTCTCGATGGCTGTCATTGTGATCAGTGCTTCCACAATGACGTCTGTTCGAAATATTACAAACATTTTTTTCCTGTCCGACGCGATCGTGTATTTTCTGGAAGTCATGAGTAACTGGGGATCTCTTCAGATCGAACTGAATGTGAAAGTGTTGGCATGCAACTGAACTTACGGTGGCTATTGTTGGTTTTCTGAAACTGTGCAGCCCTTTCCGTTTGAAAAAAAAATAAACAGCTTAGTTTATAATTTCATCCCATTACAATGGCTTAAGTGGTTTTGTTCTCATATGGCGAAAAATTAAAAAAGTTGTTTACATACCTTCTTACACGGCGTGCAGAGCTTCTTGTTTCGCGGGCCAAAGCACACAAGATCATTCCGAGATCCTTGAAATAAGTTTTGTTTAAAGACCCAAGGTGAAAGAGAAAAATATGAAATGAGGTATGAGGTGAGTCAAATGGCCTCCACATTTTTGCCGCGAGGGAATAGAATCTATTGTGTTTATCTTCGGTTCCCTGTGGACGCGCTGACAGGATGGGTCTGGTGCGGAAGTTACATATTCCTGGCTTCGACTCCCTTCACCGTCTGTTTTTCCGGTATATCAGGTAAACGGGACATGTTTTTCAGGTATGTGCAAATTTGAGGTCTTAATATTCTTAGAAAATGTATTAATATTGAAAGTTGTCGTGTATCTTGCTGAAGCAACGGCAATACGTAGCGGTTATATACGTTATGGCTCTTTTGATCGAGAATGAAAACTGGGAAGTTAATATTTCTGGTTACTGCTCTCACATCATTAGTGTAATCGAAAAAAAAAAAACAAATAAATAAATAAAATAAAAAAATTGGAACCTGACTCGAACCTGACTCGTGACTCGAACTTGACTCGTGACTCGAATTGACTCGTGTGACGAGTAAACTCTAGCCAAGTGAATAACGAGTTCGATTTGAAATCCAGCGACTGAAGTCAGGCCAAGGTTCGAGCCCCTGTCAGCGCGCTTGGTTCACTATCGTCTCGCGCAGTTATTTCCAGTTAACTCCAGCATAAATTAATCAAGATTTAGTTTCCGTCTTCGGGGATTAAAATTCTACGCAAATTAAAACTCTACGCATATAGACCTTTTTATCGATACGGCGGCCATTTTGAATTCTATTGTTTTGACTGAGAAATTATGGGCTGCCGAGGGGGCAATCGCTGGAAAATTTATCGTATACACAGCTTTCAGAATAAATTTTTACTGCTTGTCTCTCATATTCTATAACAAATATTACAAGCGTTACATTTTTCCGTCACGATATTTGGCAGTTGTTCCTATGGTTATCGAAAAATTATTGTTAAAAGTTATCACGCCACAGTATTCTTTTTAATTATTTCTCATCTGCCCCCCATGTGGGAGGCGCGGTGGCCTCATGGTTAGTGCGCTCGACTCCGGAGCGAGCGGTCCGGGTTCGAGCCCTGGCCGGGGACAGTGTGTTGTGTTCTTGGGCAAGACACTTTACTCTCACAGTGCCTCTCTCCACCCAGGTGTATAAATGGGTACCTCCTATTTGCTGGGGAAACCTAACCAAATTGCGGGGAAGTGACCTGCGATGGACTAGCATCCTGTCCAGGGGAAGTAGAAGTACTTCTAGCCGCTTAATGCTACAGAAACCGGGATAAGCTCCGACAGCTATGAGCCAGCCTTGGCTCCAAGGCTTCACTCATCTACCCCCTGGGCATCCCATAATTTCCTCGGAATTCAAGATGGCCGCCGTATCGGTAAAAAGGTCTATTAAAAGTCTGCGCAGATTCCCGGATGAAGGCCCCCATCGCTTTAACTCATTCATTGCCCATGTAAGCATGAATGAGTTAAGTCAAAACTGTTTCAGTTCGTGTTGAAATATCCTTTAAGACATCAGTTTCTTGAGCTCACTCAGCAGTCAGGCTGATCGACCGCCAAAAAGCGACTCACTTTCTTGCGCGCTATGTACACCCATACTTCAAATCTGTCAATAACACCATTTTTCCGCGCACCCCAACTGGCAGAATTGTGCTGCAAAATCAGGCCCTTTACAGCAGTATTGAAGTATTGCACAACTGAAAACATTTGTGGAATAAACCTCTATGTACATATCAAATTATCATTGCAGTTCAATGGTTTCTTCTTCTCTTGGAAAATTTCCTTTAAAAAACTGTAGCCATGAACTTGATGAAAAGTCTGATCAACTTTTAGCACTTGACTAGTTCAGTCCTTTTGTTTTAAAAATGGCGAGCCTGTGGTCATTTTCTGTTACGAGAATTGTCAAGAAAAAAATTATTGTCACGACATCGATCCTCGTTTTCGGTTTGGCAGATTATTGCAAACGTCGAACCCATTACACTGAGTACGACTGGGGGTTTGAAATATTAAGGTGGCTCTAAACACCCTTCCAAACATTTTTTTTTAACTTTGCAAAAAGTTGCATCTTATCATGCTGATTACAATTCGATAATAAAAAATGAGCGTCACTGAACTAATTTTTGAGTTAAAAGCCCTTAAAGCTAAAATTAAAGGTGTTTTTAGCAGGCCATATTATTGCTATGGTAATCTATTGAGCCACAAAATTGACAGCCACTTGTGTAACAATGATGGGGCAGTTTTTTGAAACCATTATTTTGGGATCAACCGATACAGAGTGGTTATAACGACCTATCAAACTCTAAGTCTTGGAAAGTACTGGAAACTGTTTCCAGGCACCTTAAATGCATACAAAAGAATTTAAATTGGCAGCCATTTACACAGGACGAAATGAGAACTTTAAGGGTTCTTAAAGTTGTCTTAAAGAATCAGTAAAGATAACTTTCATGTATCTTTAAGTTTATCTTAAAAACATGAAATGTTTATTTCCTTAATCTTTAAGAGAATCAATTAAAAGCAAGTAATGAAAAATTTACAGATTTTTTAAGTATTGCTATGAAAGAATCAGTATAGATTGATTTAATAACCTTTAAGTGATCAATTAAAGAGCGCAAAATGACTCTTTACTACGATTTTAAAAAGGAAAAGCCAATGAAATGTGAAGTAAATTATCCTTTAAGAACCATTTAAGGAATAATTTAAGCTTCTGTAAAAGAAACTTTCGTAGGGTTTACTAAAAGCAAGTAAATATTCAAAAGTACTCTTTAAGTTATCTTTAAGTGACAATTAAAGGAAGAGAATATCCCAAAAGCTTTGGTTTAAATAAACTTTAAGTGACATTTAATGGAAGCCTGCACAATATGAAATCCCTCTCCTGATGCAGTACATATCAGGGACATTTCCTTAGAGCAAACTTTTTTCATGTCCATAAGTTTCATTGTATTCACTCCCTGGTCCCACATAATACTGGTATTTCTATAATGGAACAAAGTCTGTCAATGTCAAACACAAACATTTTATTGTTATTATTGTTGACAGCAACTATGATTTTTTCTAAAAAATTAACTTGTATATCTTGATAACTTTTAGGAATTCATATATAATTCAAATAAATATATAGACATTAACAATCAACTCTGCAATTTGGGCTCTTGGTTTTGGGCACAAATAAATAAACATTTCAGGTAATTAATACTAACTGCCCTCCCATTAGTTTTCAGAGGCTATATAATTAAATGATAAACTATAACATTCTTAAATATTCAAAATATTCTCAAATATAAATAATTATAAATTCTATTTCATAAGTAAAATTTATTTTGTATGGCTGGGTCAAAAATCACCCAAAATTTTAATAGTTCTAACTGGAAGCTTGATAGGAATAGCAATTGAATAGTTAGCAATGAATCTCTAACATAATTTATCTAAAATTGCCATTTTTGCTAATTCGAATAACATATTGTAGCAGCATTCAACTCTCTTCTCGGTACTTGTTCACCTTTGATAATATCATTATTTCAACGAAAGTGTATCTCTTTGTTGTGGAAATACAATCCCTCAAATGTTTCATGCTCTTACTTTTTAGCAACAATTTTGTGTTAGGGATCAAGCAAACAATTGCTCAATAAAGCATAAATAACACAAAATCAGTGATCTGTAAATACAAAACAATTGTGCTGCAAGTCACTAGGCAGCAGTTATAAATGACACAATTTCATGCTACCAAAACTTACAAGTGGAAGTTCTGCTACTTTAAAGGGACAGAAGGAATATGTTTTGGTGAAAATGAAATCAATGCCCCTGTTCTCTGATGTAGCCAAGTCCAGTTTACCCAAGGACACAACAACTAATTACTGTGCAATAATTTACTTCTAGCATTCTGTAATGTCATTGGATAATACTTTAAGAACATCATTAAAATGTAAATAAACAGGCAAATCAATGCCCCTGTATCCAGCTATAACCAGGTAACAGATACAATAGTTACTTTGCAAAAAGTTAAATTTGTTAAACTTTCAACTTCTTGGAAAACAGCTTTTTTTAAAATTGTTGAATGTTGTTGGTTAATCAAAATGAACAGCCAAATTAATCCCCAGTTTTCTGGGGTGACCATGTGAAACAACAGAAATTTACTTTGTAAAACATCACATTTGTCTAACTCACAATTTCTTGGAAAACAGTTTTCTAGGCAAATTAGGTTTTTGTTGTTGCTGTGCCCAAGTTTACCTTACCAAAGGATGTAAGAGATTAATTACTGGATTGGTCTTTTCCCTAAAATTAATTAGCTATTATTATTCATCAAGACACGCCCATTTTGGGCAATTGTCTGGCTTTTCATGCAATGACAAAGCCCCCTCTCTCCTAACTCTCTTAACTGCCCTTTCCTGAGAGCGCTTTGACTGTCCTTTTTTATATATTTTATCTAATATCTTCTTTTTTCTCTTGAGGGCATTGCTCTCCCAAGGAATGGTTTTTATGACATAGACTATCTTTCCATCCTCTGTGTCTGATTCCTCAGAGGACATGTAGTCTTCAGTCAGCACCTCAGCCACCTTCCCTTTTTTACTTGCGTTCCACTTGCCGACTTTCTCAAGGGCAATAGTCCTCCTAGTTGTTTTCTAGAATAAAAAGATGGACATTTGAAAAACTGTTGTGCCAAAGAAACATGATTTGGACCAAGCTAGGGCCCCTCAGGAGTTTAGAGAAAAAGAAACTGATCTGCTGAAACTAAAATAATAACAATAACAAAATCAATTAGCACTGACAATGGTAATAGTAATGATAATAATCATAATCATCATCATCATACCTATAATAACAACAAAAACAACAACAAAAGTAGCCAGTAATGCCAGTCAATGTAAACTCACCTCCCTTTTTCTACCCTGTCGCCTGCATTTCTGCTTATGTTGCTCGTACTGGCCACTGTTCTTTTTCTTTTGTGTCTCATACACAGTTAAAAAGTATCGTCTAAATGCCTCTGAAATGGTCATGAAAAAAAGAGTTTTTTTATTTCCTTTTTTTTTTTGGTAGCTGCAAGATAAACTCATCTTAGTTTAGAACAACAGCGTAAATTTAATCTGATTGAAGAAATATATTTTTTCTTGTGGTACTGGTGTAACAAAATAAATAATGCAACAAAATTAAACATACCTTCAATCTGGGCATCTGACCATCTGCATTGGTCTCGTCCCCCAACATAGTGCAAAATCTCATCTCTCACCCTTTTGAGGACTTCTTCATTTGCAGCAGAGTTAACACTAATGAAAAGAGCATAAAGAAATCATTAATTAATCCATAAAAATGGCATGACTAAAATAACACATCAAGCAAAACAAGTTTAGAAACATTGATGAAACTCATTAGGCATTAAGAAAGACCTACAAGTAATAAGCCATAACATTAATTTTGTTTGAGTCCTCTTCTCTGCATGCATTAACCTTCATTGAGAGTAGAAATCTGTGCTATTACAGACTTTCATCGAATTCAGTTTGGAATTAATTTGCACAAGTGAGTTTTCAAAATGCTGAAATTGCACGAGCCGCTTCAGCAAGTGCAATTTCGGCTTTTTGAAAAAGACTAAGTGCAAATTAATTCCAAGTTGAACGAGAAAAACCGTATGATAGCTTAATATAAACATGAACAAATTTGCATGGAGGAAGTGCCGGAAAATCTTTCTTGAAGTCATTTTTTCTTATTCCAGAAACCTTTTTTCAAAGTTTGCACACAAAATTTTTATCATCATTTTACATGATATCATTGTCTTAGAAATTTCCAATTATCTTTCAGTCAATCGTAATCCAGAATTACGATGTGTAATTTGAACTGGTGTTACACTTTTTGCACTGGTGTTACACTTAAACTGCACTGCTCTCAGCCAATCAGAATTGAGTAATTTTTTCATTTATATTATTAAACTTGTTACAAAAATCTGTTTCTGAAAGGAGACTGTCACAATTTCAACCACAACCCTTCCCCCCATTTGTCAATATCAAAGGCTATAATACATAAATTCAGTTATTAACAGATTAAACATGACATTTGGATTGCCTATTTGGTAATGTTTTATTCACCTCTCTTCAAGATTAAAGCCAGCGAAATCCTCCCTGTCAGTCAAGGTATTAAAAACTTTTCGTAGGGTACGCTAGAAAAGACATAAATTTAAATTATAGTTACTAAGTTATAGTTACTAATTATTGAGAGCCATAGCGTGGCATATACATTAGCACCTGATACAAATGCAAGGTTTGGGAGCATTTGACTGCTTAGGTAACAGCTACACTGTAGTTCACTTCCCAATATCTAAATTTTGGTACTCTTCCAAACTAGCTATACATCTCTGTCTTGTTTGCACCAGTGATCTCAACATATGCTGTTGTTTTATTTACCTTTTACAAAACAAAGTCAGCAGAATGTGATGATTCATTACAACCATGTTTACATGGCCTGAAGCCAAACAATGTCATATAACCAAACTTCAAAGGGACAGTTTCACGGTTCGGCTCATGTGCAAGCCATTATGTGGTCTACTCAGCTCTATCGTCTATAAATCAATCAGATTCAGTTTGTGAACTCGTGCATGTGTCCAGAATAAATCCTACAGGCCAACAATAAATTTGATGTTCAATACTAAGTGCAAAATTTTCTGTGAAAATCTGTTGACATTTCTAAAACAATGCTTGCATCATTTCTTTCGGTTGCACTCATGATAGCCTGCCCAAACATTCATAAATGTAAAACTCCTTTTTGAGCTCGAGCTTTCTGGGATTATTGCAGTGCCTGTGGTTGCCGATTAAGTGAACAAGGTACTTAAAGCATTGGAGTCAGAACAAACAAAGGAAATGGAAATGTGAAATGACAATGTCAATGTTTTCACCCATAGCTGCAAAATTTTCAAAGGCAATTTTCCCACGTTTCTCATCTGCACCTGATTGTTTCTCTAACAATGCAATCTAATGGGGTGACTCTGCAGCCTAGACCACAAAACCGTGACCTGTCCCTTTAAAAATGATAGTAATAATCTAATAATTATTTTATAACATCATCAAGTCAAAAACATATATATTATACTATACAAAACTGTATAAAATTATTCACATGACTGTATACATGTGATAAGTAAAGTTTTTGAATTTGCTAATAAAATTACTTGATTGCCCCTCAAGTTTCACTAACTGTGGTTGTCAATCAACAGTCTTCGGGCATCTACCTACTGCAATTTTAGCTGGTAGAATTTAGGCACCCTATCTAAGGATCATAACTGGGAACACAATGCCAACAGGGGCAAAAATGATACGCTATTTAAGGATCAAGAACCTCAAAAACCCTACCCCATCCCGTGGCACATACCTATATAGCCCATATATGTGAGCCCCCCTCCCCCCCCCCGGGCGAAAAATACAAACACATCATCTTCTGAGCTTCAGAAAAAAGTCCTGCGAGCGGTTCTTATAACGAGGCATGACTAATTGCTCAATTGTTATTTAGTGGAATGCTAACAAGCTTATAGTCTATATGGAGGCTGTTTAAGCTTGTCTGCGATCCCGTACCAGAGGACGAGTGGCGAGTGGCGAGTGGCGAGTGGCGGTATTAATATTCTACTGCGTTTATGCAATCGTTGATTGTTGCGACAAATGGTTCATGAAGTTAAGTGTTTGGATATATATATTCCAAAGTCATTCTAAGAAAAAACACAGCGGACTTACCCGACAAGCTGGAGGAACCTGAACTTTCTGCTTTTTACGAGTTTGTCCTCGACCTCCAGCACGACTCCTTTTGTCTTCTTTCAGATCCTGTAGCTCTTTGAGCACGTCAAAAAGGAGTTGATTGTGTTCCTCTTCCTTTGTTTGTAGATGCTGTCTCAGTTTTTCGTTTTCCGCGATGACCTCTTTGTTTGCTTGCAACGTGTTCTCCAGGAGAACAACGCGCTCGTCAGTAATGACCTCTGCCATCCTTCTATAAAGCTAGTTGTCTTCGCAGTCTTCACAACCGTCAGAAAACGAAATGAGCGCGGGAAATAATTTATGCAACGTATTTGGCGCTCAAATCCGCTAATACTAATTATATAACGGAGGGTGGGACGGGGCAATAATAGTTCACAGCAGTTGTGATTTTTTTTATGTCGATCACATTTTAATTGCACCCTGACAATGTTAGCCGGGAATAAATTATTCTTTTTCCCACCACTCGTCTGAAGGTAAATTCACTTTGTGGAAACTTTTTTAAGACCGGAGTAACTTTAACAAATATTGTGCGATACGTTAATCTCCCACCCCTCGCCAGTGAATGTACATTTCACATGTAATATTGAATTCCTGGTCACGCAGTTGATTTAATGCGACTTAAACCTTTATGTCACTTCGATGTTCGCGCGCTCTTGAAGCGGGAAATTACAACAATTGTGAATTGGAAATGGAGTGGAGTGAAGAAAGCGATTATGTCTATTGTACTCACTGCAAGGAAAATGTTGCAAGGTCAACCTACTGGAGACATCAGCAGCTTTTGCAAAGAAAGCGTAAACTAGTAACAACAACAAAACGTCCTGCTTCAGATTCTGATAGCTCCGAATTCTCGAGTGATGAAGATTCCACTGATACATCAGATTCTTCAAGCGGATTGCCCTGTAATGAACACGGTAAGTAGGAACTTAATTTAATTGATCGACAGCGTTGCGCTGATCCTTGAAAAAATACGTATTTTCAACTTCTCCTTTTACCACGTCGTAATTTATAATCCGTGGCATATTAATTTTCAGGGTACCTTTATGGTTTCATTTCGCCTCTTCATCATTTCTTGCTGCAGTAATGGTAAAATAAGCAATTTAAATAATCGTGGGGAGAAATTTTATGGAGGCACATGTTTACTTTTTTTAACTACAGAGCTACTCTTATACTTACGTAAATTAAACAGCCAAGCATTTTCAAAATTTCGGCAAAAAGTAAGCAAGTGGCAAAATTATGGCCAAAAATGCTTGTAGGCAGGGGCCGGGGAGGCGAAAAAAGGTTGTTTTAAACCATTCATATTGCAGTAGAACCCTGCTTCATTTCTGGACAGCTGGACTAGAAAAATAAACAAAAATAGCTTGCTAGAACTGTAGTGATAAATTTATTTTGTTATAGATTGCGATGCTGCTGGTGATGAGAATGCTCAGCAGCGGCATTCATCATCAGAAGAGGGGATCCAACACAACAGCTTGGACAGTAATGCAGACTTGGTAAATCACATAAATTATTACATATATCTGTCATGTAGTACATGTGCAGTTCTTTTACATTACGATCTGCACATTTTTGGTGCCATATGCAGCCCTTCTAATTTTGCAGCGAGAAATCCATTTAAGGGGGGGGGAGGGGGAGGAGCACTGTAGATGTTGCCTTAGATGTTGAGATCATAAATAATCACTGACCATGGACCAATCCACAGCTTTTGGTGTTTTAGTTTTGAAAGATACAATGGCATTATGGGAAGTGTGTTTACCAACAAAAGATCACTTGAACTTCAGTTGATGCGAAAGTTAACACTTTCGCGCTTTCTTGACAGTATTCAACTACCACTTGAATTTAGAGATGATTTTAAAGATCTACTTTCAAATCCATTTTCTTCTGATGAAATGTCTGTGAACTCTTTGGTATCAAGTGCTACAAGTGAATTACAGGGCATGTCCACTGTCATTCCTGTGAGCAGTGGGAACTGGTCAGCTATTTCTCATGTGAGTTTTCCATCCAACTATAAGCTACAAAGTCTAGAGAGTGATGACCTTGATTGGTTGTTTGCTGTGTATAGCAGTCTGTATGCAGATCAATCAATTGACCGGAAGGCAATGGCAACAACCATTAAGAAATATTCTTCAGTTACCATTGGCAGTCAGCTTTATGGGTCAAAGATGGAGTGCCGCTCTTTGAGGTCTGCAAGAATTTATGCCTCATGGGCTGCAAATACTGGAGGCTTAAATCTTAATGAACTATTGTTTTTTGCTGGAAGTGTTCTATTTTACTTTTCCCATTCCATTAAATTGAATGGGAATTTTGTACAACATGTCTTTGCCCGTGTTCTGTGGTATAAACCGGACAACAACCCTGATCTGTATGGTAATCCAACGAAGATGTGGAAGCTCAATGACTTATTGCCTTATGGACCTTCTAACCTCATACCAGTGCAGAGAATATATTGCAGATATGCTGCTGCAGAAACAGTAGTAGAGGGAGAAAAAAAACTGATTACTGTACCTCTTGACAATAAGCAGTACCAAGGTTCATTTGTACTATAATTGCTTTAGAGTTCCAATTTTATATACCTGGATATCTGTCATAAATATATGCTTTGTCCTCAGGTTACCTTTACCCAGTTACAGCACTTAAAGTGAACTGGGCATTGGTTTGTTGTGTTACCTGGTTACAGCAACTAATTTTCCTACTAATTTCTTTTCAATAATTGCAAAGAAAGCTGTTATCCAAAAAGTTGAAAGTTAGTCAAATGAAACCTATTGCAAAGTAAATGCCTGTTGTGTCCCTTGGGTAAACTTTACCTGGTCACTTCAGAAAACTGGGGCATTAATTTGCCTGTTTATTTACTTTTCAATAATTTTGTGCTCTTTTTTAAATACAACTTCAGCACATTATTGCAAAGTAAATGTCTGTTGTGACCCTAGGGTAAACTTTACCTGGTCACTTCAGAAAACTGGGGCATTAATTTGCCTGTTTATTTACTTTTCAATAATTTTGTGCTCTTTTTTAAATACAACTTCAGCACATTATTGGAAAGTAAATGCCTGTTGTGTCCCTTGGGTAAACTTTACCTGGTCACTTCAGAAAACTGGGGCATTAATTTGCCTGTTTATTTACTTTTCAATACTTTTGTGCTCTTTTTTAAATACAACTTCAGCACATTATTGCAAAGTAAATGTCTGTTGTGACCCTAGGGTAAACTTTACCTGGTCACTTCAGAAAACTGGGGCATTAATTTGCCTGTTTATTTACTTTTCAATAATTTTGTGCTCTTTTTTAAATACAACTTCAGCACATTATTGGAAAGTAAATGCCTGTTGTGTCCCTTGGGTAAACTTTACCTGGTCACTTCAGAAAACTGGGGCATTAATTTGCCTGTTTATTTACTTTTCAATAATTTTGTGCTCTTTTTTAAATACAACTTCAGCACATTATTGCAAAGTAAATGTCTGTTGTGACCCTAGAGTAAACTTTACCTGGTCACTTCAGAAAACTGGGGCATTAATTTGCCTGTTTATTTACTTTTCAATAATTTTGTGCTCTTTTTTAAATACAACTTCAGCACATTATTGCAAAGTAAATGTCTGTTGTGACCCTAGGGTAAACTTTACCTGGTCACTTCAGAAAACTGGGGCATTAATTTGCCTGTTTATTTACTTTTCAATAATTTTGTGCTCTTTTTTAAATACAACTTCAGCACATTATTGGAAAGTAAATGCCTGTTGTGTCCCTTGGGTAAACTTTACCTGGTCACTTCAGAAAACTGGGGCATTAATTTGCCTGTTTATTTACTTTTCAATAATTTTGTGCTCTTTTTTAAATACAACTTCAGCACATTATTGCAAAGTAAATGTCTGTTGTGACCCTAGGGTAAACTTTACCTGGTCACTTCAGAAAACTGGGGCATTAATTTGCCTGTTTATTTACTTTTCATTAATTTTGTGCTAGAGTTTTTTTTTAATAAAACCTCAGCACATTATTGGAAAGTAAATGCCTGTTGTGTCCCTTGGGTAAACTTTACCTGGTCACTTCAGAAAACTGGGGCATTAATTTGCCTGTTTATTTATTTTTCAATAATTTTGTGCTAGAGTTTTTTTTTAAATACAACTTCAGCACATTATTGCAAAGTAAATGTCTGTTGTGACCCTAGGGTAAGCTTTACCTGGTCACTTCAGAAAACTGGGGCATTAATTTGCCTGTTTATTTACTTTTCAATACTTTTCTGTTAGGTTTTCTTTTAATAAAACTTACATTATTGCAAAGGAAATGTCTCTTTAGTCTTTGGGTTAAGCCTACAGGGTCACCGTAGAAAACGGGAAAAATAATTTCCCTCTTTCTTTGCTGTGTAATAATTTCAAAAAAAATATTTTTCAGGAAGTTTAAAATTTACCAGGTAATTAGTTGTTAGGTCCCAGGGTAAACTTTACCTGGTTAAAGTCATGTAAAGTGGGCTTTAATTTGCTTGTTTACTTTCCAATAATTTTCAGAAAAATTATTTTCCAAAACAATTGAAAGTTAGGCAAATGTAACTTATTGCAAAGTAATTGTCTGTTGTGTCCTTTGGTTAACTTTACCTGTTCACCACTGTTAACTGTGGCATTATGCTTGCTTTATTACTTCTCAGTAACATATTATTTGATTGGTTTAATTTCCAATAATTTTCCACTACAAATCACTTGTATTTTTGAAGACAGTTTTACAGTAAGGCCAAAGATAAATGTTTGTGAAGTAGATAGATGTTGTAATTTGAAAGATTGACTGTGTGCATAGTATGAAGGCACTTTGTTACTCTTCGTGATCACACCTATTTGTTGATTAACCAATCACAGCATGCGCACAAGTTAACCATACTACAGGAAGTGTCGTAATCAGTTTGGTTTTTTTTTTTTTTTTTTTTTTTTTTAAAGTTTATTAACGTGACCAAACGCTTAGCTAACCAGCTACTTTACAGGAATAGTCACAAAATAAAATAGTAATAATGATAATAAAAGGAAAAAGTAATGAAAAATGATTAATAAAAATACTAAAATAGATAAAAAAGATACTATTTACAAGATTCTGTTACAAGATACTATTTACAATGTTTCTAGGATTATTGAATGTTATAGTGTAAAATTTATAAAATGTTTTAAAATATATCAGCATGTGATTACGACATGTAGCGGCCAGCCAAATCCGTATCTAATATCTGTTTCTTGAACAGTTTGTAAGAGTCCGCTTTTCTGTATTCATTTGGTAATTTATTCCACAGGTTGGCTCCTTCGTATCTGATGCTTGGTGTGTTTAGCAATTGAAACTCGCGTATGATGGATGCTAACGAAGATGATCGAAACAGACGTCTTTACTTTAAAAATATGAGAAAGAAACAAAAAAAACGTAGAAAAGAAAGGAGGAGAGAGGAAGAACGCAAGAAAAAGGAAGAGGTTAGTAGAGAGAAGTTCCACACTTTGGTCCAAGCCATTAGAGGCAACGTTGAAGCAAGAGAAGAACCAGAAGAAGAATTATTTAACGCTTTCGAGGATATCGATGTCGATAAGGCCACCAATTTTCCTGTTGGTATAAAAGAAAAAGCCAATTGTACGGCGACCACCGCTGAAGCGGCAAATGCATTGGCAATAGCGCAACTTAAAGCAGTTAGCAAGACCACACAATCAACCCGCACGTTAAATGAGAATCATGGCCTAAAGGAGATCGACGGCAACAACATCAAACTGATAGGAAAGACGATTGGCTCAGGTTCGTTTGGAACATGCCAACTCGCCCATTACCGGGGAATGCTGGTAGTTGTAAAACAGTTGCGAAGTGACCGAGAAGACAAGCATTCTATCGAAAGGAGGAAACGTCAGGTCATTCAAGAGGCAACAGTAATTTCACAGCTCGGAGACCACGCTGGATTGCCACTACTTTTTGGAATTCAAACTAGGAAGTCACCCTGTAGCATCGTCATGCTATTTCATGGGACAAAGGACCATAGCTTCAATCTCTGGCGAGCTGCCCACAAGAAGGCACTTTTAAGTAGCGATGAATGGAACAGTGTTGTAGACTTAATTGGTAAAGCCCTGCTACATGTCCACTCCAAAGGCTACCTTCACAACGATTTAAAAGCGAACAATGTGGTATTAGAAAAAAAGGATGGCAGGTTTAATCCTGTCATCATTGACTTTGGAAAAAGTTTGAAGGTCGATTCACCTAGGGCCAAGAGAAAACCAGTGTCAAAAGCCGAGCAGAAAGCCTACAGGGAAAGGTACCCACACATTGCCCCCGGAAATCGTTAGCGGCACAGGAACTGAAAGTTATGCCAGCGATGTATATTCATTCGGCAAACTAGTCGAATTTCTTTTCTCAAAGAGAGTTTTGAGTTTGGGCGCTCAACGCGTTATGATCATGAACCTTGCACGATCGGAAAATCCCGATGTAAGGCCACAGCTTGTTGAACTCATTCGCAGGTGATACTCCCTGTTGTGACCTGTCGCATTTTGATAGGTGTCATTTCATTGTTTCTGGGATGCGTTCTCGCAGAGCCAAATTCGCACACGTAATAAAGTCGCTCTGGCTCTTGGTGAAACTCGCGTAAATGCTTCGTTCCAAGAGAGATTACTTGGAAAGGTTGTGACGGCAATCGCGTATCCTTGTTTGTTAGCAGTTAGTTTTGCAGTTGTTGTTAGTGCGATCAAATTGCTTTGCTTTAAATGACGTATTAAAGTTTTC
The DNA here is from genome assembly GCA_964020085.1 of Micromussa lordhowensis. Classification (NCBI taxonomy): domain Eukaryota; kingdom Metazoa; phylum Cnidaria; class Anthozoa; order Scleractinia; family Lobophylliidae; genus Micromussa; species Micromussa lordhowensis. The sequence continues at coordinate 69,473 of CAXHUQ010001245.1, forward strand.
TAAATGAAGTACCAAGAATTTCAATTTAAGAATATTTAAATGTCGTCACCTAAACATTGTTATATATTTAATTAGCTTGAATTGCATAATTAAAGTTATTAAATGTTGTCATATGTTTACGTTTCTTTAATGTTAGAAATTAAAGGTTATGAAATATCTTTTGCAATTTAAGATACATTTACAAGGTCAACTTAAAGGTTCATCTTCCTAAACCAAAAAAAAGTGAATTTAAGGTAACTTAAACATCCTTAAACTCATATTAAAGATAATAACTTCCTTTAAGATATTTAAGAGTATTTACGTCTAAACTTAAAGATTTACAAAATCTTTAAGTGACATTTAATATTTTCGTAAAGATCATTAAACGTAACATTTCACCCTGTGAAGGCTGCTGATGAAGTTATAGAGCGATCTGGTGAGCTTATCCGAAAAAGGCTATCCTCAGGGTCTAAAAAAGCGACAAAGTCAACAAAGTCAACAAAGTCAAAGCCAGGTAGAGCAAAGCCAAAAACGCAGGAGGAAGTTTATACACTGATTAATAATCTAATAGCACGCTCTTAAATATAATTTACTATAGCACGATCTTAAATAAAAAAAATGTCTGGTCAAAATTATATAATGGCATTTAGATCACCAGAGAACGTTCAGAGAAACGAACTAGTGCAATTTCGTCTTCAATACGCTATAAGAGCTCCTGCCAATACTCAAGAGCAAAATAAGAAAGGATACAAATTTCATGTTACTGATCGTGGTATTATGCTTGATTGGTTTAACGCCTTTTTTGAAGTGCGATTCAAATTAGACCTTAAAGCAAATGGTGGAGACAATGCTGACGCCAGAACAACAATTATTAATGGGTCGCATTCACTAATTAAACATATGGTAATAAAGAGTGCAGGAAAAATCGTCTATGACACTGATAATCTTCATCTTGTAACTTTTGCAAAAAATCTTTTAGAATATTCAGATGATTTTGGGCGTAGTACAGCCAAAAATAGCTTATGGTATTTAGATACAGATAGGACTTCAGATGATACAAACACTGGTTTGGAAAGTAGGCGTTTATTAACAGAAAACAGAGCTCATGTTAATACAAGTATACCATTAAATAGGTATTCTTTTTTCGAAGAATTAGAAGGACGATTGTTACCTCCAATGGATCTCCAATTTGAAATAGAACTTACACCGGACGCTGAAGTATTATATGGGGCAGTTGATACATTGAGATTAGTAATTGATCGTTTTTATCTATGGGTACCCCGACTAGAACCAAAAGATGCTCTTATGACTAAATTCATCAGTGAATACCAAAAACCCAGTAAATGGAAATACCTCAAAGAAATGTACCAAACTTCAGATACTACCAGAAACAGTGGTGATTTCAGAATATCAGCTAGTATTGATAAAGTAAAGCATGTTTTCCTCTACTTCCAGAGACTTAAGACAAATGATATGTCAGCAAATCCTTATATTTTTGATACTTTTAAACTGAACGCAGCCAATGATAATAGTCATCTTACTACTTGTCGTCTTGAATATGGTAATGGTGTCTTCTATCCAGAACTTGAATATGATACAGAAAGTAAAACAAGAATCTATTATGATTTAATGAATTATTCATGGCAAAAGAATGATTATAATACAGGTACTCAGCTCAATATCACTAATTTTTCGAATCTTTACCCAATGTTATATTTTGACTTGACTTATCAAACAGAACAGGTTAGCCGAGATCCAAAGCAACTGAACATAAGATTTCGCCTCTCACAAGCCGCAGCTGCTGATTTTAGAGTGCATGCAATTGTTCTCTATGAAGAAGATGTTGTTGTTGATAAAGTGGGAGATCAATTAGTTATTGTCTAAAAAAAATACTTAGAAAAAATATTTTAATATAATATATATGAGAGTTAAAGAGAGTCAGAACGAAAGAGCAGACAAAGAAATAGTCAATTTTCTAGATCTTGACCCTTCAAAGATAACTTTTTCAAAACCAAAGCCAAACAAGCACAATGGAACACAGATTGGAATATTATACAATGGAAAGCCATTGTTTGTTAAATATGAAGGATATACTCCGTTCGGTTTAAATGAAAATTATGATAAAAATGGAGAATATCAAGGTACTAGCATGCAAATTAGTTTTGATGGAGAATATCTAGAAAAAGCCAAAGAATTGGATCAATTCTTCATTGATTATATACATTCTTTAAATACCAAAAATAAAAAAAAAATACCAAGAGAAGCTGTATCAGGTTATGATGAATACGGTCAAGGTGGTTCTTGGAAAAGAATCTGTAAAAAACCGTATAAAATTGTTGATGAAGAGAGAGTGTATCAAGATTACCCATCAAAGATGGAGTTTAATCTCTTTTTTAGAAATGATATACTAGCTACAAGATTTTTTACATGGGAACGGGAATATTTAGGATATGAATCAGTAAAAATTGGTCCACGAAGCGAAGTGAAATTTATTGCTGCTTGGTTTTCAATTACAACTGGAACTTTTGGAGCTACTCTAAAACCAAAATTAATGCAAGTAACATATCGAGAACGAGAAGATATTTTTAAAGACTTCATCTTAGATGATGATGATGATGAAGATCTGATCTGATTAATAACGTCATAGACTATTGTTAACAAAGTTAACTATGCCAAAGTCATAGAATAAATATTATTTAGGAATTTAAAAAAGTCCCTAAATAATATATAATGACTGAACTACATCAAATTTCTGTAAAACTTTCTGAAGGTCAAAGGAGAAAACTATCTAAGGCTTACAGAAACAGAGAAGAAATAAGTTTACGCTTTAGTAAAAATGCGTTAAGTGGTTCCGATGTCCTTATGGTACCAATGAATACTGTTAAGAGACACGCTAAGGCCAAAACAGCTAATCGAGGAATGGTAATTACTATATCAAAGTATAATATCAGGCGACAAACTGGGTCTGGTATCTTTAGCTCAATATTGCCAGTATTAAAGAATGTAGCACCAACTATCGGTAAAACACTAGGATTGTCTGCTCTAGCAGGGTTAGCTTCTGAAGGTGCTAGTCAAATAGTTAAGAAAATTAGTGGCGGACAAATGTATCAAGTACCAAATAAAAATCTATATAAGTTAGCTCAAATGGGTGATCTACTGACTAAAGGACAAATAGGAGATTTAGCCCGAGCTCATAAATTAGGAGAAGATCTACTTTTCCGAATTACACAACGACAAGTAGGTAGTGGTATTGGCACGTTACTAGCTAGTATTGGTATTCCAATGATTATTGATGCATTAAAAGGAGGAAGTATAAAAGGAAGACCTCTGACGCAAGGAAGAGGGGGAGTTCGAATGGGGAAATCGGACGGAGGGGGAGGTCCTCGTATAGGAATGCCTACGACTCCACACCTTTTATTGGGACATGGGGCAGGGGTAGGGGTAGGGTTAAAAAAAAAAAAAAAAGAACTAGCCACACCTGCCGACCGAAAAAAGCCTAGCCCCAACCACCGACCTAAATTCCATAAAGATATCCCAATGAGTAATTTTGATCTTTTAGATTGGTGTAAATACTTAGAGATACCTATCAAAAATGTCCTAAGCAGAGATCAGACTGTACCTCATAATCATAAGTTAGCGCTTTTTATTTATAATTTAGAACCTCATTATATGAGTGGTAGTCATTGGGTTACAACCTATGTTCGTGATGGTACAATAAATTACTTTGACTCTTTTGGTATGCCACCTTTTCAAGAGTTGGTAAACCATGCAAAAGAGAAAAACTTAAATTTATTACACCAAAACCGACAAATACAGAATCTCTATACTACAACCTGTGGCTATTTTTGCTTGTATTTCTTGAATGAAATGCATAAAGGAGTAGATTATTTCGATTTATTGCAAGTTTCTAGCTTTGACACCGAAGAGAATGAAAAATTCATAGAAAACTATTTTAAACTATTGCTTTGAGGACTTATCATTTGTCGGATTTGTTTGATTTGTCGGATTTTTTTAAAATCTTTTTTCAAACTATTTCTCAGATTTCTCACTCTTTTAGTTTCTCCAGAACAACATAAAAAGGCAATTTTTCTATAAAGAAGTTTGTAATGTTTATACATCGCTTCTATTCTTTGTATTTCTTCGTCAATGTCAATTTGTTCCATTATAATTTGTTTCATTTTAATTTGTTCCATTATAATATATTAAAATAATAATATTATTGTTTAACACAATAATATAATAAAAAAAATAATTATTATATAGATGAAAAGCTATTGTGTAAAACAACGAAAACAGACAGAGTGCGTTCCTGGTTCAGAAAGGGTTGTACAGACAAGAAATGGTCGTGCCATGATGCGATGTAAATGCGCAGAATGTGGAATAACAAAAACTAAATTTGTCACTTCAGGTATGACTGGGAGAGGTAAAAAAGGAAAAGGGCCCTTACTGGGTAAAAACAGTCCATTTAAGGGAATTCCCCTCATAGGAGCAATATTATAGTTAACTTTGTTAACAATAGATTAATTATAATCCATAGTTAACTTTGTTAACATATATTTATTATAATATTAATTAATATATGTTATCTTATTGCGTTCGACAAAGAAAAAGGACAGAATGTATACCTAATTCTGAAACTTTTGTAATTACAAAAAATGGTAGAAATGCAATGCGATGTAAATGTGCTGAATGTGGAATTACAAAATTTCGTTTTATATCTAAAGCGGAAATGCAAGGGAGAGGATTTGATGAACTAATTGTCAAAGGGTTGGCTGCTGGTGCAAAAGGATTGTACAACCTAGGTAAAAGGGGAGCTAGTAGAGCAATAAAATCTGACTATGTAAAATACAAAGTTAAAGGCATTGGTAAAAGGTATTTGAATAGAGCAATTGACTCTCTGGCTGATGATCTTTCTAAAAAAATCAGTGGAAGGGGAAGGGGAAGGGGGAGGGGTCTCGATATTCATAAAGCAATAGGTAAGTTACCTAAACCGAAAGCTGGTTGGACTCTTCCAGGACACAAATATACTGGTCCTTACAATGATTTAGAAAACCAAGTAAAATGGGATCGTGATACAGGGCAAATCTATGAAATCTATGATCAACCAACAGGTAAGACAGATGCTATAGCCATGCAACACGATGTTGATTACTCAGTATGTGCTGATAAGGGAGGTAATATAAAATCATGTAAAAATGTGGCTGACAAGAAAATGGTCCAAGCTCTAGATGCAATTCCCTGGAATGAGAGACAGTGGGGTCATTGGCTGGCTAGAAACACTATTAATACAAAGCAAAAACTTGGTTTAGGAGTAAAAAAAAAAAACGCTAAAAATTTAGACACATGGGAAGGTCTAGCTAATGAGTTACACAAACCTATAAAACGAAATTTTCGTAAGCGAAGAGTCATTGCACATAATGTAGATGACATCTGGTGTTCAGACTTAGTTGATATGCAAAAGCTTAGCAAATGGAACCGAGGTTATAAATATCTACTAATGGTCTTAGACCTTTTCAGTAAATATGGTTGGATAGTACCTCTAAAGACAAAAACAGGTTTAGAAGTCTCTAAGGCGTTTGAAAGCTTATTTTTCTCTAATAAGCCTAAAATGTTATGGGTAGACAAAGGAAAAGAATATTATAACAAAAATGTGCTGGATCTCTTAGCTAAGGATAAGATAAAGGTCTATTCCACTGAAAATGAAGAGAAATCATCAGTTTGTGAGAGATGGAATAGAACTATCAAAGATAAAATGTATAAGAGATTCACTATGCAAAACAATACAGTCTACGTTGACATCCTTCCGAAAATACTCGCCTCTTACAACAACAGCCGACATAGGTCAATAGGAATGACGCCTATCCAAGCTAGAAAACCTGAAAACTATGGAAAAGTTTATTTTAATTTATATGGTGATTTAGCGAGAGAAATCAAAAAAAACAAAAACAAATAGAAAACCCGAATTTAGAGTAGGTGATAGAGTCCGAATAAGCAAATACAAAAGGGTGACCTTTGATAAAGGCTATACTCCTAATTGGACTGAAGAAGTTTTCATCATAGACGAAATTAGATTCACTAATCCTATTACTTATAAGATAAAAGACTTAAATGGTGAAGTGATTAAGGGTACTTTCTACAGAGAAGAGTTACAAAAGACAGATCAAGAGGTCTATAGAATAGAGAAAATTATCAGAAAGTCTAAAGGAAAAGCATTAGTCTAATGGAAAGGTTATCCAGACGAATTTAACAGTTGGGTGCCATTAAAAGATTTAGAAAAAATTATTTAAAAAAATTAGATATGATAAATAATTATATACATGGAAAAAACAGAAGAACAATTGAAACGAGAAAAGAGAAACAAATATATCAATGAAAAACTCAAAAGTTATGCTTGGTATTGTGATGTCTGCGGAAATGGAAAAAATTACACTTATAGAGGAAAATATATGCATCTAAAGACAAAGAAACATAATAGAAACTTACACAATAATGTAGTTACTGGTAATAATAATTTTAAAAAAAATTAGTTACATAATATATATTATAGATGATTAATAAAATTAAAATAAAACCCAAGCCCCACCTACCTGCCAAACCATTACCAAAACCACTCGTGCCGAAAAAAATTAAAATAAAACCCAAGCCCCACCTACCTGCCAAACCATTACCAAAACCACTCGTGCCGAAAAAAATAAGGAGGATAAAAGCATTACCTAGGAGGCAAACACCTGCCGAACAAGCCCCAGCCACACCTGCCAAACCAGCTACCGAACCGGCTTCATTACCTAAAAGACTCCAAGAAAAGGTTAAAAATTTATTTAATGAAATAATTCCATATTATATACCTGAACCAATTAAACGATTGAAATTTATCCCTGAAGCAATTAGTAATTTTACTAGGAAAATTATCCCTAAAGCAATTAGTAATTTTTTTTTCCCTGAAGCTAAAACTAAACCTGAAGCTAAAACTGAACCTGAAGCTAAAACTGAACCTGAAGCGATTAGTATTCCTGAACGTAGTAAAGCATTAAAAGGATATGTAAAATCTTATGATGTACCAATTGTTAATAGTTATGACCCATTAGTACAGTTGAATAATACTAGAAAAGCAATATTTGATCTCCTAATGGGTAAATTAAAAGATAAAAGGGGTTTCAAATACAATACTACACTAAGGGTACGATTATCAAAGCTTAAAGAAAATGAACCGATTTACCGAGATCCTTATTTTAACGCTGGCCCTTTTACTGTGACCAATAGAATAGATATAGAAGAAAGTATCGATAATGGTATTGAAAGAATTTTAGAGTTAATAGCTGTTTGGCTCTCTGAAGGTTCTGGTTGGGTATTTGAATCGGTAGAATTACATATCATTAATATTGTCTCTTACTTTCCATTAAGAGGAACATCATATATTGAACTACCCGAGGAACTACGTAACCCTATGAAGGGTTTAATCAATCCCAAAAATGAAGACAATAAATGTTTCCTGTGGTGTCATATTAGACACCTTAATCCACTCCAAAGAAACCCTCAAAGTATAACTAAGGCAGATAGAGAATATGTCAAACGGTTAGATTACACTGGTGTCACTTTCCCTGTCACTATCGAAGATATTGGGAGAATTGAAAAGAAAAACAAGATTAATGTTAATGTTTTTGGTTGGCAGTCAGGCAAGGGCACGGAAGGGAAGGGCATGGCTTATCCTATCAGATTATCAGAAAAAAAATTCGAAAAACATATGGAATTGCTCTGGATTGGTACTGATGATAAAAAATATGAAAAGAGCCACTATGTGCTTATTAAGAATTTCGATCGATTTATGAGTTCATTCACAAATCATAAAGCTAGGAAATATTTTTGTTTGCGTTGTCTCCACTGTTGCTCTTCTGAGAGAACATACAAAATTCATAGAGAGGATTGCCTGCTCCTTAACGGAGCCCAAGTAATCAGGATGCCTGAGGCAGGGTCAAAAATTTATTTCAAAAATCATAAGAAAATGTTACCTATGCCTTTTGTCATTTACGCTGATTTTGAAGCCATCACAGAGAAAATAGACGGTTGCCAGCCATCTGATGAAAAATCTTACACGAGTACTTATCAGAGTCACAAGGCTTGTGGTTACGGATATAAATTAGTCTGCAGGTATGATAATAAATATTCAAAACCAGTAGAAATTTACCGTGGAGGCGATGCTATAGAAAAATTTATTTTACAGATGATGAGAGAAGTAAAAGATTGCCAAAGAATAGTGCGAAAAAAATTTCAGAAACCATTAGTTATGACAGACGGAAATGAAAGAGATTTCCTATATGCTACTAAATGTCATATTTGTGAGGTGTGTTTTAAACCTAATGATTTTATATTGTTATGGTCGTGGTTATGGTTATGATGATTATGGTAGTCGTTATAGTTATGATGATTGTGTTTATTTTTCTAATAAAGTAAGAGATCATTGCCATATAACAGGCAAATATCGTGGCGCTGCACATATAGATTGCAATCTAAAATGGGCTATCAGTGCAGAAAATTTAAAAATTCCTGTTGTCTTTCACAATCTTAAAGGCTATGACTGTCATTTTATCATGCAAAAATTAGGAAAACTGATAAATGATCGTGTAGTCTATGATATTGTTAAAATTAAAGATAAAAATGGTAATATTCAAGAATCAAAAAGAAGTTTAAATATTAGTGTTATAGCAAGTACTTTTGAGAAATATATGGGTTTTAGACTAGGTAAACATTTGACTTTCATTGACAGTTTTTCATTTATGAGTCAGAGTTTAGACCGATTAAGCAATAATTTAAGTGATGATGCATTCTTTTATACACGGGATGCTTTTCCAAATGATGAACAATTCAGATTAATCAAGCGAAAAGGTTTTTACCCTTATGATTACATGGACTCGTTCCAGCGATTCAGTGAGAAGTCTTTACCAAGGAGAGAAGATTTTTATAGCATTTTAAATGACTCAGGTATTTCAGAGAGTGACTACTCACACGCAAAGGAGGTCTGGAGTACTTTCAAAATCAGAGACATGGGAGAGTATCATGATTTATATTTGCGGACAGATGTTCTACTCTTAGCTGATGTATTTGAAAGTTTTAAAAGCACTTGTCTGGAGTATTATAGGTTGGATCCTTGTCATTATTACTCTGCACCTGGGTTATCATGGGATGCATTACTGAGAATGACAGGGATAAATCTAGACTTAATCGCAGACCTAGATCAACAACTATTCATTGAAAAAGGTATGCGTGGAGGTATTAGTACTATTACTCATAGACACGCAGTTGCAAACAACAAATATATGAAGGATTACAATCCAGAGGAGGAAAGTGCCTATTTAATGTATTTGGATGCAAATAACCTTTATGGATGGGCTATGTCACAGTCACTTCCAACTGGAGATTTCAAATGGATTCCCTCTGAAGATTTTGAGGATCCTGAAGATTTCATCTTAGAAAATTACACAAATGATACTAGAAAAGGTGTCGTTTTAGAGGTAGATTTAGAATATCCAGAAGAGCTACACGATTTGCATAATGATTATCCATTAGCACTAGAAAAGATTTTAATCACTGATGATATGTTGTCAAAGTATTGCAAAGATTTAAAAGATTCAGAAAATATTAGCAGTGGTAGAGTTCACAAGTTGGTTCCTAATCTAAGGAATAAAGAAAAATATGTATTACATTACAGAAATTTGCAGCTTTATTTATCTCTTGGTATGAAGTTAAAGAAGATTCATAGAGTATTGGAATTTACTCAGCGACCTTGGATGAAACGATACATTGATTTTAACACTGAAAAGAGAACAATGGCTAAGAATAGTTTTGAAAAGGACTTCTTTAAGCTGATGAATAACTCTGTGTTTGGTAAAACTATGGAAAACCTGAGAAAAAGATCTAATATTAAATTAGAAACGGATCCTGAACATTTATTGAAATTGACTAGACAACCAACTTACGTTTCTAGTAAAATATTTGATGAAAATTTAGTAGGAGTACAAATGAAAAAGGCCTGTTTATTCTTAGATAAACCATCTTATGTTGGTTTCTCTATTTTGGACATGAGTAAAACATTAATGTATGAGTTCCATTACAACTATATCAGAAAAAAATACCCTGGGAGTAAGTTACTTTTTACTGATACTGACTCTTTATTTTACCATATAAAAGCAGAAGACATATATAGTGACTTCTATAAGGATAAGGACCTATTTGACAATAGTGATTATCCCAAATCGCCTAAGTTCCATTTTGCAGAAAATAAAAAAGTAATTGGTAAATTCAAAGATGAAACAGCTGGTGATACTATTACAGAATTTGTTGGTCTAAAAAGTAAAATGTATTCATACAAGACAGAAAACAAGGAAAACAAGACTGCTAAGGGTGTCAAGAAGAATGTCATTAAGAGTGAATTATCTCTCTCTGATTATCTCAATACCTTACAAAAATGTAATACTATGAGGCATAAGATGCGAACTATCCGGTCAGAGCATCATCAGATATCTAGTTACCAAATTAATAAAGTATCATTATCACCTTTTGATGATAAAAGATATATTTTAGATGATGGTATCAGTAGTTATGCATATGGGAATCATAAAATAAATAATAATTTATAGTATATATGCCAATTTCGAATTTTAAAAAATTCTTGTCTGAAGACCCACTCCATGATACTGATAGTAGCGATAGTGATTATGATCCTAATTCAGATGAGGAATCGACGAGCAGTGATGAAGAAATAGATCTCTCTACTGTACTTTAAAGAATAAAGTACATTAATTATTATGATGAATAAAGAAACTATCGGCAATCTACATCGTAAAAAACTTTCAGAAATTGTTCGGAAAGAAAAAAAAATACCAGATTTAAAAAAAAAAAATTGTAAATTTATCCATCAAAAAAGATTATTCTAGAATTGATCAAATTGAACAAATAAGGTTAGAAAATGAAATAAATGATATCAAAAATCTTCGTACTAGTTATTTATTAAAGAATGCTATTTTACTTTTTTTACATACAGAAAATAGAGCAAAAAATATAAACAAAAATTTTGTTTATGGTGTTGATAATTCTTATTATAAAAGGTATAAATATAATATCTTTCCTGAAGAACTCCCTTACAGTGAAAATAATATAAATGAAGATAACTATTGTTATACATGTGAAAAATTTCGAGTATTTAACATCGATGAAGCAATAAGTACTTGTCTAAGTTGCGGAATAAGCATTAATGTCTCAATAAATCCAGAAAAACCATCTATAAAACCTGCAGAAAATGATTACAAAAGATATACTCATTTTTGTGACTGTTTGGCCAATATCCAAGGCAAAGAAAGTGTTAAAGTGCCAGAAGAGGTTATTAATACTATTATCAGAGAAATCGTTCATGAAAGGATGGAAAATTCTTTGGAAAAGTTAACAGAAGCAGATATTAAAAGATATCTTAAAAAACATCGTAAATTACGTTATTATAATCATGCCACACAAATTTTGTATCGAATAACAAAAATACCTCCATTACAAATGACTCCTATAATGGAAGAAAAAATGAAAATGAGGTTTTTACAAATTCAAGATCCATTTGAAATTTTTAAAGGTAAAAATAGAAGCAATTTCTTTTCCTATTCATATATCATCTATAAATTTTGCCAAATACTTGGATATAATGAATTTTTACCAAAGCTAAAATTGTATAAAGATCGTTTAAAACTCTATGAACATGATAAAATTTGGAATAAAATCTGTGAACATCTAGGTGGTGAGAGAGCTGGTTGGAAATTTATCAAGTCTTAAAAATTACGCATCGTGAGAACTATCTAAATTTTTGTAAAGGAGCTTTTGTAAAGGAACTTTACTTCACTTTACTTTACTTCACTTTACTTTATCCTACGCTAACTACGCATCTTACGCTAACTACGCTAACTACGCATCTAACGCTAACTACTCTAACAACGCTACCAACGCTAACTACGCTAACTACGCATCTTACGCCAACTACGCATAACTACACTGAGATGCGTAAAATATGGATTTCCTGCTAGCTGTTTTAGTGTGGGATATCATATAATTTAGACTCAGATTTTTACACTAACTACGCTGAGATGCGTAAAATATGGATTTTCTGCTAGCTTCCCCACTTCCTACACTACTATTGTAGATGAAACTTTCAACATCTTAGCCCTCAAACTTTTTTAACCCATGGTCTCATAACTTGAATTTAACTCAGGACCATTTTTCCACCCGCTTGCTGCCCTGGATTCGTGTCCCCAAGGGTTACCAAAACAATCTTTATCACCCAAGGATCGTTCGAATTCATCAAAATCAAAGATCAAGAAAAAGCCAGTCCTGCGCTGCTGTTTATAAACTGTCGGAGCGGAGTATAAGGTCAAAAAAGGCAAACCTCGAACATGTCATCGATAAATACAATTCAGATGTATTGCTACGAACTGAATCATGGTTGACCCCTGATATCCATAATGGCGAAATCTTTCCACCAAATTATAACATATTTAAGGAAAATAAGTCAACAAGCACCCATGGAGGCGGTGTATTCCAGGCCATAAAGAATGATTTACTTGTTACCCACAGGTATGATCTTGACGCAAATTGCGAAATACTATGGACTCAGTGCAAATCAGCAGACCAAAGATCGTCAATTATTGGAGCGTGATTGGAACAGGAAGACGCGGTGGCCTCATGGTTAGTGCCGGGGGACATTGTGTTTTGTTTTTGGGCAAAACGTTAACACTTTACTCTCACGGACCGGCGAATTTTAATGCTGGGGGTAACCCTGCGATGAACTAGCATCCTATCCAGGGGGGAGCAGAAATGTACGTATTCGCTCCATGCTACTGAAACGGGGATAAGCTCCGGCCTAATAAGCCCATTGGCTCGTACGCGCACTTTACATTTTACAACCCGAGTGGAAATGCTACTCACTTAAAATTGACCAGAGAATCAACAGTCATAACATCATACTCACTGGAGACTAAACTATTCCCAATATTGATTGGAATCGCATAATTGAATAAAATCTTGCATTCTGATTGGTTTAGGAAGCGAGGTATTTAGCATGGAATTGCGAGTTGAAAACGAGGCTAAGTGATATTGCTTCGCATCTACGTAACAACGGTGGTCGAAATGGTACCACAACAACTGCAAAAAAGTTTTTCTACAATGTCTTTTTCTACAGTTTTATTCAATTATGCGATTCAAGGAAAATTCATTACCTGACTCGTGAATTCCGCGTTAAATTGCACTTGAAAACCGATATCGCACTCATCGCTTCGCCATTCGTGCGATATCGGTTTTCGCGTGCAATTTAGCGCGGAATTCCCTCGTCAGGTAATGAATTTTCCTATAGAGTACAGCTCTATTACTTCTCCCCCTTTTTCCTCGGCAAGAAAACTCTTAGATCTGATCGTGAAGCATGGTCTCCAATAAATGCTACATGAACCAATGCACTCGGCACAAAAGAAAGTTCGAACTGAACATCTTGGACTTGGCTTTGACTAAATTACATGGAATTGCGAGTCTCTAGATTGACTGGCTAAGAAGTTTCCAAACATATAGAACTCAAGAAACAGTCCGTGATGGTTTTCGATCCCCACCAAAACAGGTAATCTCGGGTGTACCCCAATGTACAGTCCTATGACCCCTCCTATTTTAACTCTGATTTACACCCGCCAATTTCTCAAAATCAGATTAGTTTTCCACACGCTTTATCTCTGAAACGAAGTTCTTGACCCTCATTTTTTGTTACTTCTGAAACAAGTAATTCATTACATGTCTACAGTAGAATTTTGAAGAGAATCTATCGAGTAGAACATTTTCGCGCCAAACAACACAATCGTTAAGCTTCCGGCATCATTACGAATTAATTCGATCTGGCCTGTAGCCCTGATCTGACGCATGTCGATATATACAGTGATTCATAAATGTTTGTTTATTCGCAGAAAAACCGCATTGGTTGTTAGTTTTTAATCAGTCATTGTGATCTGTAGATTTGTCTGCGTGACTAAAACCAGTCACTTCAACGTTTTAGCGTTTTTGTTGCCAAAAATTGATTAAATTGCGAGCGAGTTGTGTGAACGCGTGAGCTCGGACGCAAAATAAAACACACAAACAGCCTGTCACGTACGAATGATTACGTCAGTCCTCGGTTGCCTGTGTCCTCGTGTGGGCTATTAAAGAAGGAGCATCTCGATACATTATTGTCAACGGGTCTAGAGGGGAAATTGTGAAGGACTGAGTTGGAAATTTCTTCGGTTTGAAGTGCCCATTTTCGAGTTGCTTTTTGGCCTCTAGATCTGTGTCAAAACGAGTCTTTCTGCGAAACCATCCAACAAAGGTATGCCTCCCCTACAGATTCATTTTCACTGATGCAAATGAAACTCAATTTCAATGATTTCGTTTTGAAACGCTTTTTTGGTGCAATTATAACTTTTTTTGGTGTAATGATTAGGAGAAAATGGACACTATGACCGGGCGAAATTGAAGATACGTGGCACATGATGAAAAATCGAATTTCTTCATATTTCGTCCAGAAATATTGTATGGTATGGTAAGAAACGTCAGAAACGTGGGGGTATAAAATAAAATAATAAAATAACCATTTTCCGTCACTATCCCGCAAGCAGCGAAAATTCACCTTTTCAATCTTCATCACTCGGCCTTAAAATGTACCTATTTCACTTCACATCGCTAAATAACCGCAATACAAGCCTAGAATCGTGCTTAGCTTGGATTAATAAGTAATTTGAACTGAAATATAAACGTCTATATCTCAATGCGGCGTTATACACCCCCTTAAGCCTTATACACCCCCTGAGGTGTAATGAGGACGATGATGATAAACTTCTAGCTTGATTTTGGAGGTCACTGGAAGTAATTAAAAGTAGACAAAATTTCACCGATCTAAACTTCTCAAAATGGCGAGAGTTTTCGAGAGAAACTAACTGTCCTGGTAAAACAGTAAACCAACTAAAATATATATTTCTAGAAAGTAAAAAAGAACAGGCTTTAAAATGATATGAGAATTATCGTCGGCAAGTTTATAATCGCTGAACAATGGAGCTTTCAAAAACCGCATTATGACAAGATTCGAGCTGTCAAAAAGATAAACACCTCACCTTGGTGTAATGATTTTAAAACGACAAACATACCATGTACCATAAGGCCGTGCCCGCAAAATGGATCCAACATCATCCAACATTATTGAATCCAACATTGTTGGACGAGGTAGCCAAACGAATGCAACATGTTGGGTCCAAAGCCCGATTAAGCTAACCGAGGGTTAGCGAGAATTTTGATTTCCGTTTTGTAACTTCACGGAAAGGTTTTCTGTTTATATTGTTTGGCCTTCTCTTTTCAATTTGGACAATCTCAAACTAAACAAAAAATAGGAAGCGAAAAACATTTTTATACGAGAAAAATCAATACTTCGGTTAACTTTTAATCGCGGGTTTTATAGCGTTAACCGGCTTCCGAACAACCCGGCCCTGGGTCCGAAATCTACCCAGAGTCCTTAAAAAAACAAAAACGTGCCAAAAAATTTTGCGCGATCGATCGACTGTGAAGAGGTGTTTAGCTGCTCTTGCTCTGCTTGAAATGTTGGAAGAGGAGGATGATAGAGTCACAAAAAGAGGAAAGACTAGACACTGGATAAAGCGAAGAGGAGAAAGGGGATATTTAACAAAGTACATCCCACAGACATGGTCTTTCTTCCAGTAGTTCGATAAGTTATCTACTTCCGCGTCGCACCATCTTCTTGATTTCACAGTTCTCGGGTTTCAACGGTTGCTTTGCTCTTTCTTTTTCTATTTACGGAGAGATCGCTGTAATTTCTTCGGAGAGTGATTGAAAACTTTGCTCATTCGCCATACCGTATTTAAAGGCTAATAATCCTACCACGGAGTTTCCCGTAACGAAGACGAGTTGCTGAAAAATCGTAATAAATTGTCATACTATATCAAGTTTTGCTTTACTTTTTGTTTTTTTTTTATTACTGTGAAGAAGTGAGGTTGAGGTGGGGAGCAAAACCCCCTCTCCCCTCCCCAAGTCCTTCGAGAAAAGCTCAAACCATCAGCTGTATGCTGCCTACTTTAGTTAATTCGTTCTTTGTAAAGAGCTTCTCTTACATCTGCTGTTAAGTAAGTAGGTAAGTAACTCAAGAAGGAAGGAAGGAAGTAATAAAGAAACACGAAAGTGGGTAAGTAAAGTAAGTAAACACGAAATTAAAATGTCAGCAACTTTTGCCAAATTCTATTTTTTTTTTTTCAAACGGCTGCCTTTTTGGTAAGCCTGCCCTTTCAGTACGAGAAGGAACTGCTAAAAACTCAATGTCACTTGCGACATCGACTCCCAGATGGTATTTCTTTTTGCGTGGGTTCGTTCAATTTCTGTCATTATCTCTTCCCAAATTGTTGTGAAAATAGGAAAAAAAATGTTAACGAAAATATAATTTAATAACATCGCTTTAATAGCTTTTATAAACCCCAAAATTCAATTTTTTAGAAAAAAAAGAGAACTTACGTTGTACTTAAAAATTTTGCCGGGCAGGTTTGGACAGTTTCTGCGAAATTTAAGCTCTTCTAAAATATGTTCAGTATTAACAATTAAGGTTATTTGAAATAACGGAGTTGTTTGTTTGTCGTCGCCGAACAGACCAGAACCACCATTGACGCAGCAGGTGATTAAACTACCCGGAAAATAGTTAATTAAAACGCTGTTGACGGAGATACAAAAATGATCTTTTTATTTTGTTTTTAAAATTGAATGGGAACTAAGGAAGTGCTAGGAATATTAACATGATGAGTTGCCGAGCGATGGCTTGGCGCAGACCATTAATACGTAAATTATACTCTGTCTGCACAAAAGAGAGTATAGATAACCAGAAATATTTTCCCGTTGTATAAAACTTGTCTTTCTCGCTGAGTTCGTGGCCTAATGCTTTTTTATGACTTCCGAATATGAAAGGCAGTGTCATTTTTACGGGCACTGTTTAATTAGCGTTAATACTTTTCTTAAATGAGAAAAGCAGTCCCGTCAAACGTTAGTGACGTTGTTGCAAAAAGACGTTCTGTCATGCAAATTAAAAACAAATCATTCCATGAAAAAAAAAATTGTTGGTACATTAGACATTTTAGACAGTCCTGGCTTAGCAATGAAAGGTGAATCTACGTTGAAACTATTTTTGTTCCAAGCTCTCGCTGTTTCAGTTTTCTTCGCGGAAGTAAAAGCTGACCCCACATTTTCTCGCTCATCGTACTTCACAGCGCGGGAAAATAAGCAGCTTAAGGGATACGTTGTCAAACGGTTTGATTCTCCCAGTTTGTTATTGTGCGGCCAACAATGTATGAGAAACGCTTGGTGCTCTTCTACAAACTACAAGATGTCATCCAAGAAGGACGGCAAAAGAACTTGTGAACTGAACAAACACGACATCTCCCTCATCGATGAAAACCTCAACTTGCAGGATCATAAGGGAGTCACTTTCTCTATGCCTTTAAAGGTAAATTTTAAATGTCACTTTAGCCATTGCTGTTCAGTATTTGAAAGGCTTTTAAAAATACAAAAGAATGGTGTTAGGGTAAGGGTTTGAAATATCTTTTTCCTTTTTAGAGATATTGATGGTTTTTGTATTATGCAAATGAGGACACTGATGAGGTCATCAATCGTGGAACTAAAACGGTAAAATATTGAATAAAGAATATCTCTGGAAATATTGGAGCGATGTTCTTCAATATTGGCACCAGTAATGTACCTAACAAAAGAAACAAATTGTTTTGCTGTTGTCATGAGAGTAATTTTACCGCTAGCACTGTCTTAATTAAAACTGAAATTCTCAGTTTTGTCTTAACCAAAGATCATCTACTCCCAGCAATCTAATGAGGAGAGTTTAGACATTACGGCAACGATGTCTGTTCCAAGCAGGAACCGCTGTCTGATTGAAGGGTCGAAAATTGGGATATTAAGGAAGTAACTGGAGCCAATACAGTTTCCTTGGCAATGGCACTCAGGGTGTCATTTTGTTTCATTTATGATGTACATTTCAAGTTTGAAGAACACTGCTTCGATATTTCTGGAGATTATTACATATCTTACCGTCTCCAGGTGCCCAACTTATGGCGTCATCACTTTCCTAATGTGCATAATACAAAAACGTCAATATCTCTAAAACGAAAAGAAAGCATATTCCAAATTATAACCCATCCATTAATTTTCGCGTGATTTGATTGGCTACTTTACGTCACGTGGTCTAAATCGCCGGACAGTTATCACGCAATAACCCCCGCCCGCGTCGATATTTGTCCTCTGATTGTTTCCGTTGAGAAATAACAGTCAGCCCAAGAATTTCAACTTTTATTTTCTTCAGTTAACATGGAAGGAGACCAAACTCATTTTAATGAGTGTAGCGATAGTGACATTGAAAAGCTGATGCCACTGGCTTTTTTACCATGATTACACGAGGTTTAATTGTAAAAAGAAAATTAATGGGAGGGTTATAAAATAAATAAACCCCTTTCTGGCTTGCTGGTATGTCGGCTGATAATGTCCTTGGGTGAGAGATTGTCCTCAAAATTTCACATTTGCTCTCGAAGCTTCGCTTCTCGGCCAAATGTTCATTTTTCGGACAATCTCTCAGCCGCGGACATTATCAGTCGACATACCAGCCGCCTGAAGGGGTTTATTTACTAAATATTTTGAAAAATATTTTGAAAACCCTTTTAAATATGGGGCAATTATTTTTCAGTCCATAGGCACTTTAAGAGCTAGCTCTAGTTAGCTCGGGCGCCATTCTGCTCTAATGGTGGCCTCTTCGCTGCCCTATTGTCCGAACAGGACAGTCTTTTATTTCAAATATCTCTTAAAAATATCAAAGAAAGAAAATTTTCGGAGCCCACCCTTGACCCCGGAACATCCAGAACCTGATATCGTTAATGTATATACAACACCAGTAACTGAAAATCAGTCAGTCTTTGATTTGATCAAAGATATACATCCTTTATATCGATGCCGGTCAAACTCCACTTTGTCACACGGCCAGCTGCAGTTCGGGTCGGTGGTTTCCAAAAACGGCTTTAAAGCAAAGAACTCTTGAATGAAAATAGGTACTAAGACAGGAACATCCAGTTTGAGCTATACACAGAAGAAGTCTGATAGTTTGAAACCTGGTCTCTGTCCGTTGTTTCAGTCCATGGGGAGGAAAAACAAACACTTACAAAGTTAGAAGTCCAAGCGATTTGGCCTTAATACTGTTCTGCCAGAATGTCCATGCACGGAAATTTAAAGCTTATTGTAAAATTTTTTGACAACAAGTGTGCACTACAAGTCTAATTTTTGAAACGCCAATGTCGCTGTCGATTTCACCTTTCCTTTTGTCGCTGTCGTAATTTCGCGTCAGGGGCTTATCGTTCAGGGCCTCCTTATTGAGCTAGCTCTTCATTTACTTACAGGATATGAAGCACAAAAAGAAATACCTGCAGAAAGTGAGTGGAAAATGTTAGAAATATTTATTTGTTCGCTAAAGGAACCGGTGAGAAGGGTGGATTGTTTTATCAAAACACAAATGTGCGCTTTAATTCATTGTACAGTTGCCTTCGCTCTCGAGTTCCACTCTTACAAATGCGTTAGGGCTGTGTGTTTATTATCCAGTTGATTTTCTCGAAGTTTAGTCTGGTTTCAACTATGATAATATTTAAAGCTATCGCAGACATTATCGGGATCTGAGGAGGGATGTTGGTAGAATAGAATAGTTCAGCCGGGTGTATCAGTGTAGTGTAGTGTTCTTGGGGACATGAAACGACCCTCTTTTTCAAACACACAAAATGCTTTAACAGGCAGTAAGATGTTTTGATGACAGCAACTGGCCAGCGGCAGTAGAGGTTGCAAAACACGATGATGCGCCCTTGGGAAAAATAACCGGTATAGCCTCGACTGCGAAGTGGATATGGACAGCTGGCCAGCCGGATAACGTTTATTGCAGACTACGTTTGCAGTAAACGTTACCAAGAGCTAAAAGGTTAACCCGCAAAACTCCTGAATTGATGACGACTCGCGCCAACTGGATAGTCTCAGGACGTTTTTTACATTGTCAGTTTTCTCTTCAGCTTGATCAAATGATGTGAGTTATAAATGGTAGTTTATATATAAGCTGTACTTTTTTAACTTCATCTAGTGAAGTTCCCACGCTCGCTCTGTTAAAACTCACTCTCACAGGTTGCATAATCTCAGTCTTGGACTTTTATCCCATTCTGTGAGCAACGACTACGAGACACACTCAAATCGCCATTTTGAGAAAAAATATCGACTAGGTGTGTTGGATTGGAAATATTACTACTAAAGAGGTCTATACTATATAGATTACGTTTATGCCAAATAAATTTCATGAACATCCACAGTCAACAAAACTGGGGTAGCTCTCAGGCAAACCCAGATACCCTAGTAAGTAAGTAAAGGCTTAATGTAACGAGGGTAGCACTAAAATAGTATAAAATACTAATAAACCAGTGGCCCTCCTAACACTAAAATAC